>JBBPBX010003735.1:0-20212 GCA_038048925.1 Garcialebias charrua
ACAGACAGACAGACAGACAGACAGACAGACAGACAGACAGACAGACAGACAGACAGACAGACAGACAGACAGACAGACAGACAGACAGACAGACAGACAGACAGACAGACAGACAGACAGACAGACAGACAGACAGACAGACAGACAGACAGACAGACAGACAGACAGACAGACAGACAGACAGACAGACAGACAGACAGACAGACAGACAGACAGACAGACAGACAGACAGACAGACAGACAGACAGACAGACAGACAGACAGACAGACAGACAGACAGACAGACAGACAGACAGACAGACAGACAGACAGACAGACAGACAGACAGACAGACAGACAGACAGACAGACAGACAGACAGACAGACAGACAGACAGACAGACAGACAGACAGACAGACAGACAGACAGACAGACAGACAGACAGACAGACAGACAGACAGACAGACAGACAGACAGACAGACAGACAGACAGACAGACAGACAGACAGACAGACAGACAGACAGACAGACAGACAGACAGACAGACAGACAGACAGACAGACAGACAGACAGACAGACAGACAGACAGACAGACAGACAGACAGACAGACAGACAGACAGACAGACAGACAGACAGACAGACAGACAGACAGACAGACAGACAGACAGACAGACAGACAGACAGACAGACAGACAGACAGACAGACAGACAGACAGACAGACAGACAGACAGACAGACAGACAGACAGACAGACAGACAGACAGACAGACAGACAGACAGACAGACAGACAGACAGACAGACAGACAGACAGACAGACAGACAGACAGACAGACAGACAGACAGACAGACAGACAGACAGACAGACAGACAGACAGACAGACAGACAGACAGACAGACAGACAGACAGACAGACAGACAGACAGACAGACAGACAGACAGACAGACAGACAGACAGACAGACAGACAGACAGACAGACAGACAGACAGACAGACAGACAGACAGACAGACAGACAGACAGACAGACAGACAGACAGACAGACAGACAGACAGACAGACAGACAGACAGACAGACAGACAGACAGACAGACAGACAGACAGACAGACAGACAGACAGACAGACAGACAGACAGACAGACAGACAGACAGACAGACAGACAGACAGACAGACAGACAGACAGACAGACAGACAGACAGACAGACAGACAGACAGACAGACAGACAGACAGACAGACAGACAGACAGACAGACAGACAGACAGACAGACAGACAGACAGACAGACAGACAGACAGACAGACAGACAGACAGACAGACAGACAGACAGACAGACAGACAGACAGACAGACAGACAGACAGACAGACAGACAGACAGACAGACAGACAGACAGACAGACAGACAGACAGACAGACAGACAGACAGACAGACAGACAGACAGACAGACAGACAGACAGACAGACAGACAGACAGACAGACAGACAGACAGACAGACAGACAGACAGACAGACAGACAGACAGACAGACAGACAGACAGACAGACAGACAGACAGACAGACAGACAGACAGACAGACAGACAGACAGACAGACAGACAGACAGACAGACAGACAGACAGAGACAGACAGACAGACAGACAGACAGACAGACAGACAGACAGACAGACAGACAGACAGACAGACAGACAGACAGACAGACAGACAGACAGACAGACAGACAGACAGACAGACAGACAGACAGACAGACAGACAGACAGACAGACAGACAGACAGACAGACAGACAGACAGACAGACAGACAGACAGACAGACAGACAGACAGACAGACAGACAGACAGACAGACAGACAGACAGACAGACAGACAGACAGACAGACAGACAGACAGACAGACAGACAGACAGACAGACAGACAGACAGACAGACAGACAGACAGACAGACAGACAGACAGACAGACAGACAGACAGACAGACAGACAGACAGACAGACAGACAGACAGACAGACAGACAGACAGACAGACAGACAGACAGACAGACAGACAGACAGACAGACAGACAGACAGACAGACAGACAGACAGACAGACAGACAGACAGACAGACAGACAGACAGACAGACAGACAGACAGACAGACAGACAGACAGACAGACAGACAGACAGACAGACAGACAGACAGACAGACAGACAGACAGACAGACAGACAGACAGACAGACAGACAGACAGACAGACAGACAGACAGACAGACAGACAGACAGACAGACAGACAGACAGACAGACAGACAGACAGACAGACAGACAGACAGACAGACAGACAGACAGACAGACAGACAGACAGACAGACAGACAGACAGACAGACAGACAGACAGACAGACAGACAGACAGACAGACAGACAGACAGACAGACAGACAGACAGACAGACAGACAGACAGACAGACAGACAGACAGACAGACAGACAGACAGACAGACAGACAGACAGACAGACAGACAGACAGACAGACAGACAGACAGACAGACAGACAGACAGACAGACAGACAGACAGACAGACAGACAGACAGACAGACAGACAGACAGACAGACAGACAGACAGACAGACAGACAGACAGACAGACAGACAGACAGACAGACAGACAGACAGACAGACAGACAGACAGACAGACAGACAGACAGACACAGACAGACAGACAGACAGACAGACAGACAGACAGACAGACAGACAGACAGACAGACAGACAGACAGACAGACAGACAGACAGACAGACAGACAGACAGACAGACAGACAGACAGACAGACAGACAGACAGACAGACAGACAGACAGACAGACAGACAGACAGACAGACAGACAGACAGACAGACAGACAGACAGACAGACAGACAGACAGACAGACAGACAGACAGACAGACAGACAGACAGACAGACAGACAGACAGACAGACAGACAGACAGACAGACAGACAGACAGACAGACAGACAGACAGACAGACAGACAGACAGACAGACAGACAGACAGACAGACAGACAGACAGACAGACAGACAGACAGACAGACAGACAGACAGACAGACAGACAGACAGACAGACAGACAGACAGACAGACAGACAGACAGACAGACAGACAGACAGACAGACAGACAGACAGACAGACAGACAGACAGACAGACAGACAGACAGACAGACAGACAGACAGACAGACAGACAGACAGACAGACAGACAGACAGACAGACAGACAGACAGACAGACAGACAGACAGACAGACAGACAGACAGACAGACAGACAGACAGACAGACAGACAGACAGACAGACAGACAGACAGACAGACAGACAGACAGACAGACAGACAGACAGACAGACAGACAGACAGACAGACAGACAGACAGACAGACAGACAGACAGACAGACAGACAGACAGACAGACAGACAGACAGACAGACAGACAGACAGACAGACAGACAGACAGACAGACAGACAGACAGACAGACAGACAGACAGACAGACAGACAGACAGACAGACAGACAGACAGACAGACAGACAGACAGACAGACAGACAGACAGACAGACAGACAGACAGACAGACAGACAGACAGACAGACAGACAGACAGACAGACAGACAGACAGACAGACAGACAGACAGACAGACAGACAGACAGACAGACAGACAGACAGACAGACAGACAGACAGACAGACAGACAGACAGACAGACAGACAGACAGACAGACAGACAGACAGACAGACAGACAGACAGACAGACAGACAGACAGACAGACAGACAGACAGACAGACAGACAGACAGACAGACAGACAGACAGACAGACAGACAGACAGACAGACAGACAGACAGACAGACAGACAGACAGACAGACAGACAGACAGACAGACAGACAGACAGACAGACAGACAGACAGACAGACAGACAGACAGACAGACAGACAGACAGACAGACAGACAGACAGACAGACAGACAGACAGACAGACAGACAGACAGACAGACAGACAGACAGACAGACAGACAGACAGACAGACAGACAGACAGACAGACAGACAGACAGACAGACAGACAGACAGACAGACAGACAGACAGACAGACAGACAGACAGACAGACAGACAGACAGACAGACAGACAGACAGACAGACAGACAGACAGACAGACAGACAGACAGACAGACAGACAGACAGACAGACAGACAGACAGACAGACAGACAGACAGACAGACAGACAGACAGACAGACAGACAGACAGACAGACAGACAGACAGACAGACAGACAGACAGACAGACAGACAGACAGACAGACAGACAGACAGACAGACAGACAGACAGACAGACAGACAGACAGACAGACAGACAGACAGACAGACAGACAGACAGACAGACAGACAGACAGACAGACAGACAGACAGACAGACAGACAGACAGACAGACAGACAGACAGACAGACAGACAGACAGACAGACAGACAGACAGACAGACAGACAGACAGACAGACAGACAGACAGACAGACAGACAGACAGACAGACAGACAGACAGACAGACAGACAGACAGACAGACAGACAGACAGACAGACAGACAGACAGACAGACAGACAGACAGACAGACAGCACAGACAGACAGACAGACAGACAGACAGACAGACAGACAGACAGACAGACAGACAGACAGACAGACAGACAGACAGACAGACAGACAGACAGACAGACAGACAGACAGACAGACAGACAGACAGACAGACAGACAGACAGACAGACAGACAGACAGACAGACAGACAGGGCTTGAAGAAAGTGGAGAGTAAGACAAGGTGTCTGACTGTCTGACGTAAAGAGCTGAATGTTCCTGTGACGGTGCTGTGAGTTTCCATGGCAAACAATGCTGCAGTCAAGCAGCACATCAGTAAGAGCTCATTATTTCCTGCCAACATCATGAACCCTAAATGAGCTGTTTGGACCAAACACACAGAGTGACTGACAGACAGGCAGCTCTGACCAACAGACACGTTAACGGGCACTTTCTGCCCGTTCAGCTGCTGATTCACTGCAAACAACGAGCCGAAATGTTTGACATCTCCACAGCAATAATCTCCAATAATTTTAATTAACCGATGACAAAAGGCGAAGGAGGACAATGGTTTTGTCTGTTAGCAAAATATCTTGTGAATCACTGGTCGGATGTAAATGTAAATTTTAGGAAATAATCATTGGATGTACTTCTACGACTACTTTACGTTTGAATCCAGCCAATTCAAGATGACTGTTTCAGTTGATCAATCTCAGCCAGCATAAAAATGGCTAAAATTCAGCTTAATTTACAAACAGAGAGCTAAAACTGTGTGTGGTAGCTTGGTGTAATTCACAACTCATATGCTGAGCACTTTAGTGGGGGTGACATACATTTATTTCTTTACAAAATGTCAGGCCTTTAATTGGATATGAAATGTTGGGAAAGTGTTAATAGTCGTTTCTTCTTTCAAATGAAGGATGTAAAACTTGGGCCACATGAAGCTCGGACTTGCGAACAGTCTGAAGTGATTGCTGCACTGATGAACTCCCTCCACTTGTGCTGAATTACTTACAAAGGATTCTCCAACACCCTGTGAGTTTTTGTCTTTAGACCATATTTCATTTTTATAAAAGTGAGTCACTTTTGAAACCCATTTAATGGACTGAAGGTGCTGACATGGATTCCTAAAACATGCACTGCAGGGGTCTGTTCTCCTGGCTCTCCTGCACTGAACGGTTATTTCTCCACAGCGACGCTCCTAAAACTGAAGTGCAAACATCTCAGAGAGGTGGAGACTCCTGTTGCTCATGAGGCGGAGGAGACATTTCATTTCCTATTGATCCTCTGCCTCACAGCAGAGGGAATCTATTCTCCAAATGAGTCATTCTTCTCCCATCTGCTCCCACCGTGGAGCATCTTACAGCTCGTCTTGATGTTTCTGAACTGGATTTAGATCGCTCCACACCACACAGGGATCAAGCTCACAGACATAAAGCACATTTTTTCACACCAACTGGGAAACAATCCCTGAGATGTTACACTCTGAAATATTACACACAAGCAGTTTGGACATGTAAGACCAAAAGGAGCAAGCGGTATGCCGATGTACCTCGTCGCTGAAGAAATAGAATAGTGAATGAAGTTTTTGAGATGTGTTTTTCTGGACTGGAATTGAACAGGTTAAACCTTAAAGCTGAACTATGTAACTTTGTAATGTAGTCTGTAACTTTTCTAACAATATATTTTTAACATATTTCTTCACTCTGTCACTATCTACTGACAGACTGATGTTAGACAAAGTAATCTCTGAAAAAAACTATAGTCCCCTTGCTTCTCTATCAGCATTTATAAAAACACTAAAAACACAGAGTGACCCGGACACTGACCAGCCAATAAAAACAGAGTTGTTTGTCACGCCCCAACCCACGCCCCCGCCTGTCCCAGCCGCAGCGCCGTGGCTCGTTCTCATTCAAAGGATTGCAAAGCGATGCAGGACTGATTTGTATGTGACAAAAATGTATTAAATATCCCTTCTTCATCCCAGAGCTGGACTTTTATTTTGTTTTTTTGCCAAAAGTCAAGTGATCACTTCATCCTCCACTCACAGGAATGAGGAAATGGATTTGTCACGACTCACGAGCGAATTAAATCATGTCCAAAGTGGCTGGGGAAGCTCTGCTGATTACAGGGTCTTTTTGTGTTGTTGGACCAGTGATTCATGGTTTTATATTTTTTAAACCGTTATATTATCATATAAACACAGAACTTCGGAGCGCAGAGACAGGACATGTAGTGGGGGCGGAGCATTCCAGACATACCAGACCTGCACTGACAGAAAGAGGAAGTCACGAGCGAATTAAATAATGTCCAACGTTGCTTCGTGAACCTCTGCTGATTTCTGCTGGTTTTTGTGTTGTAGGACCAGTGATTCATGGTTTTATAATATTTTTTAAACGTTTTATTAACATATAATTCACAGAACTTTGCAGCGCAGACAGGACATGTAGTGGGGGCGGAGCATTCCAGACATACCAGACCTGCACTGACAGAAAGAGGAAGTCACGAGCGAATTAAATCATGTCCAACGTTGCTTCGTGAACCTCTGCTGATTTCTGCTGGTTTTTGTGTTGTAGGACCAGTGATTCATGGTTTTATAATATTTTTTAAACGTTTTATTAACATATAATTCACAGAACTTTGCAACGCAGACAGGACATGTAGTGGGGGCGGAGCATTCCAGACATACCAGACCTGCACTGACAGAAAGAGGAAGTCACGAGCGAATTAAATCATGTCCAACGTTGCTTCGTGAAGCTCTGATGATTTCTGATGGTTGTTGTGTTGTTGGACAAGTGCTCTATGGTTTTATTATATTTTTAAAATGTTTTATTAACATATAATCACAGAATATTGAAGCGCTCCGAGCGGACACACAGCAGGGGGCGGAGCTGCAGAACTCAAATCCAACAGAGAACGGACTGGCTCCCCCTCAGAGTCATACATGGCTCTGAGGGGAGGGAGCAGAATGCTTTCACCTGATGGAAATTTTTCTAAGTCCCAGGGTACTGCAGAAACTACATAGTTCACCTTTAATGTTTTTGGTGCAAGACATTCAAGCAGGTAGGAGCTAAACTGTGTAAGAAGAGAGATAGGAGCGTTGCAGAGTAACAGATCCTGGTGAGTGGATGAGGCAATTTTGTCCATCACCAGATACAATAGCAGAGCCTGGGGGTGGCCATTGGTGGCCTTGCCCATCAAAGATTAATTGTCGGCCACCCCACTTGCCATCCCAATCATTTGCGGAAACTATACTGATAAAAACTAGAAAGCATAGGTTTCTCAAATGATTGGGGTTGTTGCTTTACATACAGTATAATTATGATGGTGGCCATCTTGGATTTTGACATGGCAACACAATTTTTGAAAGGAACCTTTCTTTTGCTTATATGCAGCCACACACCAAAATAGAAGTCAGTAACTCTCTTTTTTTTTCAGCTTCAATTCAATTCAGTTTATTTATATAATGCCAAATCACAACAAAGTTGTCTCAGGGTACTGTACAGGAACATTCACATACATCGAAAAGCCAATTAATAAAGTTCTGTACAGTATCTAAGTGTAAGGAACCAGACGGTGGTCTCTGATACACCTTTGTCTTTTTGAACTGTCCAGTGATGCTTTTTGCTGACCCTATCAGTAAACAGACATTTACTACAATTTATTCCATTAGTTGTAATCTGAGAACATATATAGTCACTCACAAAGAGACTATTGGCTTCTTTAATTTTATTCTAATGTAATCAAAAGAATAACATTTTGTCATCTTCATGATATGTGCTATTATGCTGTGTTATTCTGTAATGTGAAACATTACTGTGTCACTTCTGCACTAACAATGGTGTTCAAAGAACTGGGTGAAAGGTGAAGGGCCGTGTCAAAGTGGCCGGCAGTTTTGTTTAGAAAATGGAGGTCAGTTAATCCGTTGTTTTCATGAGAACGGCTCCAGTACTCTCTGTCTCCTCTAAACAATTTCTCTCTGCTCTGACTCTCACCTTGAATCCTGATAACATTAAAGTGAACTCTTTGACGTGTCTCTGCATTCTCCTCTCTTCCCTTCTGACCAATCAGAAGACTGTTTTCTGGTCTCAAGACTTTAGAAAAAACGTTTGCTTCCGTGAACGTTCAGAGTTTGGAATGGACAGAGACCTGAAAGTTCTCTGTCTCTCATGGCTAGATAAACTGAGTCACTAAGTCAAAGACTGGTTCATCAGCCAAGAATTTATGGACGCTTCTATAGATTCAATAGAGCTAAAAAGGTTCCAAGTTCTTAATGAACTCTCTTGAGGAACGCTTTATTTTGAAGACTAACCAGGACATGCCACTGTCTTTGACGAAGAAGGCAGGTATCACGACACGTGAATCCATAAACACGCCGAGGTACAACTGGACTTCACGGACAGATGACCTGTGAGTCCAAGACTGCTTCTACAACTCTATCCACCGAGACGAACGTCCAAAGGTACAGAGTTGCTGAGGTTTTCTGGATCGTGCTATGGAGTCGGGCTGGTTCTCGTATGGAGAAGTGTCAATTCTGGTTAAACTCAAAATAGATAACTCCTTTAAACTTCCCTTTCTTCCTCATTCTTCAACCTCTCCCTCTCTCAAATTCTAAGCTGGTAACTACATTTTAAGCTAAGAGCCACAGATAAAAAAGTAATATGTCAACTCATTACTATGTCTGTTGTTGCAATTTAAATGTGCTGACGTGTTGAATTGCAAGAAAGTAAAATCTATCAATCAAGTGTAATGGTGTTAATTTTAGTTGATTTATTTTAAATAAAGGGTAGTGTCTCCTGGCCTACCAACTAAAATCAACATCTCCTCGTCACTTAATGGCTTTATGGTTTATTTGTCCATCATAACGATCACAGAAATATTGGGTAAACTGAAAAAGAAAAGAATCCGTAAATTACTATTCAATCTGAATAAGTAAATAATTAAGGTAAAGGGTGTCAGTTTAATACTGACTACTGTACCCCAAAATCCTTACATCTGGTGGTCCTGTACGCGTTTTCTGAAAGATTATTCATAAATCTGTGATCTCTCATGAACTTGAAACTTCATGTATCCCCCAGGTACATGTCTTGGACCTGGGGGGTATAGAGTGTGCATCGGGATTATGAATGGAGCGTGTCGTTATTGTTTGTCTTTCTATGACTGAGGGTGAGGATGAGGGTGGGTCTGAATGAGTGTGTCTGTGTATGAATGTTTAAGTGTCAGGCTGGGACTTGGACTGCCCCCTCTCTGATACTTCTGAGGCTACCTAGTGTCGCGCTCCTGCCACGTGGCCCCCTGGTGGGTGTTCCTCTGCCTGCGGGCGTGCTTGGGGCCCTCACTATCTGGGGCTGGGCGCTTGGGCGTTTGTCGGCTCGGCCTGGTGGCTGCCTGGTGGGGCTCGGGTCCTCTGGTCCTGTCGGGTCTGGACCTGAGGGATGGGCGTCCCCGGTGCCCGAGCATCGGTGACCGGCCCTGGGGCTACATCGGTGCAGCGGGCTCCGGCGGGGGCCTGTGTATTTGTCGCTGTTGACCCCGGGGGGTCATTGTGTGTGGTCCCTGGTGGGGTTCGTCCGGTTCTTCCCCTTGGTCGGATCTGGGGAGTGGACGAGTGGCTCGTCCTGTTCGGGTGGTCCTGGGGACTCTGGGCTCGGGGTCCTTCCTGGGGTCTTGGGCTTTGATCGCCCTTTCGTCTGTCTCGGGCTTTGGGGGGACGGATCTCTGATGCTTCACAATCGCTACTAAATGTTCTATTGGAGGAACCTTATTCACTTATGCATGCTCACAACCACACACAAATGGATGTAGGGATGTATATGTAGATATATGTAGATGGGTATATAAATGAATATAAATATATATGTATGTATACTGTATATATATTTGTAGGTATGGGTATGTTTATATATAGAAATCTAATGCAAGGTCATGAATATTATCAGTCTTTATGCTTGTATGTTTCGTTGCTGTGTTCTGTCATGTGCTTTGCAGGATTGTGGACGGAGGTTTGGTGTGTTTGCCTTGTGCTCTTTTTGTGGATAATTGTTGTTTTGTTGTCTCACTTTCTCTTTTCTTTCTTTCTCTCTATTAAAAAATAATACATATTGGAGTGAGAGGATGCCTATAAGGTGTGAAGGGAGGCCATCTATAAATGGAAAAAAAAAAAGAAACTTCATGTTGGCATATAATTATCCAATTGTCAGACTCTGAAGGTGATAATTTTTAGCTGGAGGTGTTCAAAACAGGCAGGAGCTGCATGTTTTGCCATCAAAAGTTGAAATTATTATTGTTTAATAATAATAATAATAATAATGTGTTTGTCTGTCATCTGCGTATGTTTCCCATACACAGACGAAATTCGTCTCTGCATTTAACCCAACCACCCCAGGTGGTGCAGTGAGCAGCCAGAGGGCGCTCGGGGAGCTGGAGAATTAGGTGTGCACTCATAGACACCCCAAGGTGTGTAGTGGCCGGGACGCGAACCCGCGTCCTTCGGGTCCCAAGTCATACGCCCTAACCACTATACCATCTTGGCTCCAATGGTTTCAAATACACACACACTGTTGGAAGCTTTCAGGTGAGGTTTGTCAGCCCGTGGTCTTTGGGAGTTCTGTTTCAGTTCGGTCCAGTTCACGTACAAGCTGCTGTACAAAGTTTTGGATGACCGCCGAGTCATAGTGCCTGAAAAGCTAATTTTACTTTGCAAGATTGCTGTTGTGCTGGTATTTTACATTTTAGAGCAGGTCAAAGAAGCATACAGTATTACTGTTAAAACGTTGTTGGAGGGGTTCTGTTCAAACCCGATTTCTGCTCCATTAAAAAGTGGACCGGAACCGACCTTGAAACGGCTCCAAGAGATTCCGTGTTTGTTTTCAACAGTTGCAGTGCTTGTCGAGTTATTTTCTTTGCCTGAACTCGAAAAAAGTCTTTGGCACCAACAGAGGACAACTCCACTCATTTAGTCTTTCTTTTATTTTCTCTGATGCTCCATGAGTCATAGGTTGAAAACCTTGAATAATAAAACACATTTACATAAATTACTTTTCCAATCAACAAATTTAAACCCTTAATAGAAAATTATTAAATATAATTTGAGCTTTACCTCTATATTTCAAAATGCAGCAAAATTATACACACAATCTTGTTTAAAGAGAAAAATGTAAAACCAGACAACATAAATTTACATTTCTCCTGTTAATTTAAAAATGATGATTGAAAGAAAATACATACCAAAAGCATCTCTGTGGTTGCCAAACACTGAGCAGCAAACTGAGGCAAACAAAGGCAAACAGCTGCTGGTACTAATTAAAGCTTACTACCTGAAGGCCAGGTAACCACACTTACATTTCTGGCACAACATTGCCATCTCCTGTGCAACCAATGTAACTACTAAAATAAATTAAATCACAGATTGAACAGTAAATGAAACAGAGTTAATGATGCAACAAAACAGTGCTGGGTTACTGAGCGTAGCTAAGTTGGCCTATCTAGGTGTGCTTGCCGCATATTTCGGAATTTTGAAAGTTATTTGAAGCGTGTATGAGCTGTAAGAGTCTGTAAAGTAGTTTTAAGTTGTGCCAAGCTAATGTGAAAGGCTACGTGTCACATCACGTCTGTTTATGAGCTGTGATTGGATGAAACAAGAAGCTGCATGAAAAACGAGAGCTGTGATTTGTCAGTCACTCTCATATCTGTAACGCGAGCGCTGATTCACTGAAGTGGGGGAAGCACGCCGTTGCGACCCGCCCACTTTTGCCGTCATTTCCAGGTGTTGCATTTTGAGTGACAGCTTACACTCACAAGACGAACGGAGATTTCATTAAAAGTTTAAAAACTCAATTTAAGCCATCTAAACTGTCTAACCACACAGATTTGTCTATGACAAGAACGTGGTTCAAGCGATTATCACGTACAGGCTCCAACTCTTTCCAATGTTGATATTTTTTACCGAATTGTTAGATGCTACTCGTAAGCTAACAGCTAAGCTACGGCTAAGTTAACGGGAGTCGACAGCGCCGCCATAGCGGCCATGAAGAGTTATTATGGTCACCTCGTGATAAGTTTAAGTCTTGACTGCCACCTGTTGGTTAAAAGATGTTAACAGATGAGTTCTCTCAAAACATCATAAAAAGTCAGCATTTTTATGGTGAAATACTAGCCTGGTTGAAACCAGACCCTGTCCTTCACTTTGCTTCGTACTAGGGTCTGGCATCTCTGCCATAGACAACGATTTCTCCTGGAGATTTTTGAATGGACCAATCAGAGAACAGGAGGCAGAGTTTTGTTAGTTTAGCCTGGCGAGGTCCAGGCTATCAGATAAATTGCTCAGAAACCACTCGGTGGATATTTTTTCTGCCACCAGTGTGTAATTATATGTCTTTAATTTACTGACTGTTGGCCTAGATGAAACATTTGAGATAAAATTCGATTTTTTATCATTTATTTTCGTAGCGCACCCGAGGCTGTTTGGAAAATATCAAACCGAAACTATTTAATATCCAGCAGATTTGACCATTTCGTGAATTGATTTAGGAACTGTTAAGCTCAGGAACACTTCTGATATAACGTCAGCTATGAAATATATTTTTTATCAGCAGAGAAATAATAGTTTTTTACCTTGTTTTGATGAAAATTCGTTCGTGGCGGCAGCCATTTTGAATGACGACGTCAGTCGACATCGTTCAAAACTCCGCCTTCTGCTCTCTGATTGCTCAGGAACACTTCTGATATAACGTCAGCTATGAAATATATTTTTTCTCAGCAGAGAAATAATAGTTTTTTACCTTGTTTTATTGAAAATTCCTTCGTGGCGGCAGCCATTTTGAATGACGACGTCAGTCGACGTCGTTCAAAACTCCGCCTTCTGCTCTCTGATTGGTCCGGTCAAAAATCGGCCGGAGAAATCGTTGTCTATGGGAGGAATCCCAGACTGTGCAGTGAAGGGAAATGAGAATTGAGCGGAGCTGTGCAGGAAGGCGAGGGCCAGGCTAGTGAAATACCATCTTTAAAATTGTTCTGTGCACAAACAAAAAACTCCTGCTTACTTTAAATACAAATTTTAGAATAACAGAGGTACAGACAAACATTTTTGCTTATTTTAAATACAAAAGAGTTTAAAATAGGAAACAAAAGTATATTTTTCACTCCAGATAACTGCAGCAACAATCAAACAATTTTATTGAAACTGAAATACATTCTCTTGGAGCAAAATAAAACAGGATCTGCTAACATTTTAGTGTCAACATTGCATTTATTTGAAATCTTTAAAACGGCGTTTGAGTGAAATACAGAAAACATTAAGCGTGGTTTAATAGTAATTGTTTTAAAATATGTCTATTAAGTTAATACGGCCACAAAGGCTTTAACTTACAATATTTTTCTTTGAAGGTAAAACCTAAAATAAATAAAAAGGTACTGAATGAATAAAAGACTTGTTTATAGATCACAAGAATAAAACCAGAAAGCTGTTTTAGTTAAATAACAACGCTAAGAAAACATTTATTTGCATACACTGTAGTGATACAGGTCCTCATGCTTGACCTTCAAGTACACCTTTTCACATCTCTCTGAAACTTTGAGTGTTACACTTTCTTGAAACTCTCAAGGAGACAAGTGGACACTATTTTTGTTACAATTATTTTGAATTAATGGACACCAATTAATCAGATTGAACTTTCTCTTTAATGTGTGTTAATTCAAAATTGATCAACAGTATACTTTTGTCATTTAATGATGATCTGTTACTTGCATGAGTTTGACCTTCTGCTGGTTTATTCTTCATTACAAGTGTGCTCTGAATCTGGGACACGAGTCATGGTAAAGCTGTTCACTTCCTTCTCTGTTTTGTCTTCGAGCTAGACATAACTCTCTATCTCACAGGCCAGTCCATCTGGCCGCTTATGTAAACAGTTTTCCTGTTGTCCGTCAGAGACTTTTTGCCTAAGCTCAGCCAGGAGCTGGCTCTGTTCCTGGAAAGTGCCACCCTGTCATTTCCAAATAATTAACTTCCTTTAAACTTAGCTTTCATTCATCCTATATTCTCCTCCTATTTCTTCATTTTCCCTAAGCCAGTAAACTTCAAGTAAATGTGCCAACAGTAAGTTAGATTAACTGTCTGTTTGTTTTTAATTTGAATTCTTGTCAAAGTAGTTAGTAAATCAGAGCTAATATCGATACAAATGTTTAATGTACTTTTATGATTATTTCAATAAAAGGTCTATCTTTTGGTGGATCAACATAAATTGAAGTCTCTCGTGAAGTTACATTTTGTCTAATCACTTTAAAGCAATTTAATACCGGAAAAAGGGTGAACTCGCGAATGAATTTGGTCAAGTCTGCTCCAACTTCTCTAAAATATAGGTAGGTCAGTAAACTGACCAATAACTCCTATATTATTACATTAATGGTGGCCCGTACGCATCCCTAGAACGGTTATTGTATTGTTTTTGAGTAGCCTATTGTCACAGTATTTGTTGGCATAGTTCTTTATCCTTGTGTTGGACTTATAAGATAAGAAAGTTCATACTCAATAATCCAGGTATCAAATCTGATGTCTCAATCTGGTCATCTGGACAGTTTCTTTTAGTCGAAACGTTTCACCCTCAGTCCAGAGGGCTTCCTCTGACTTATAAGATAGTTCTGGCTGGGGAGTGTCCGGGAGTTGCTAATAGCATTGTCCGGCTCATTTCACGTTAGGATTATTTTTCCATTAACTTTTTAACGTATGTTTGGAGCTGCTGGTGATGAATGAATGTCTGTGCCTGTGAGACGTTGCATAACGTGTTGGAAGTTGCATGTATTTTTTCATTGTTGTGACCGCCGTGTCACCGCTGCTTCATTTTATTACATCTGTAGGTTTCTGTTGTCTACTATTTTGCATTGTTGTGCTGCTCCATTGTACCTTCGTCTGTTACGAGTGTTGTTGAGGTTCGGGTGAGCCCACTCAGCTTTGGACCGGACGGGTTCCGACCTTCGGTTCCGATTGACGTAAAGTCCGTTGTTGTAAACAGTTAGCGTACTGCCTTCTTTGGAAGGGGGGGGGGGTCTAGCCTGAATGTGATTGGGCTCGTTAACAGTATTTTCTGTGGTGTATTATACGTTTATTTTGTGAAAGAGTGTCCAGAACTTTGGGTAGAGCTAACGTGAGCATTACCGAGGCTTCGGCTGCAGAAGCGCTGTGATTGGTCCATTGTGTGTCGTGTTCAAAAAAGTTGGTTCTGTAGACTGCTGGTTGTCAGATATTCATTTTTGCACACATTTCTGACAGTTTCTGTGTTGTTCGTTTCTATGCACGTGATATCGTCGAAGACTGGCTTAACCGCTGTGTTTTGCGTTATTTATAAGTGTTTTAGGACGTTGAAAAGTCCGTTCAACGCTAAAGTTCGACCGACCTCGAGGTCCGTGAACGTAACGCTCGAACGGTGCGTCACACGTGAGTGACGTACAGAGATGAAGGTTTAGAAGACTTCATTACCCGTGAACACTTGGGTTTAGAACTAATAATAATAATAATAATAAATTCAATTTATTGTCAGGTTTTGTAAGCATAACTGTCAGGTTTTGTAAGCATGACAGAACCCAAGTGTAGACAAGAACTCTCACAGGGAGCCAGGAGTTTTAAAGAAGGAGTGTTTAATGAACAACAAAAAGGCAGTCTGTGTAGCAAAAATCATAAAGCAGTCTGTGTGTAGCAAAAACACTTACATGACTTGGGGAACACAGGGAAAGACCAAACGATGCGGCTGCACTGACTTAGACACAGAACTAGGCTTTTATACTCATAGACAACTCATAGACAAGACGAGACAAATCACAAACCTGTTGTCCGTCAGAGACTTTCTGCCTATGGGATGAAATATCCATCCGTTATTTTGTTAAACCAACCAATAAGCCATTCAGGAGGTGAGCAGACTTCACCCTCCATATAAAGTCTTACTTCCGTTTTGACTTTAGTGTCGAAGGGGAGAACTTTCTAACAACTGGTTTTCTCCTCTGGAAAAAGCTGGAAACGTTCTGGTCATTGTGTCAATTAGACCTACGTTCTCAGCCGGAGTTACAGTAAAGCTTACTGTGCCTCATTCACTCATTTTCTGAAAGAATTTGTTTTCTGGGAGTTTTATTTTGAAAGCTCAGCCAGGAGCTGGCTCTGTTCCTGCCGGGAGAAGCGCTCTTTCGCTTGTCTGAATCAGCACACACGCGCGGAAGTCATTTGGACGTGAACTGGACAACACAGTCCGTTAGTGTCCACAAAACTTCAACTCTTATCTCCAGAGACGTTCGTCAACAGGTAACGAGGCGTTGATTGTGTTCTGAACATGTGAAAAGTCCAGCTGAACCCGTGGTGGGAAAGTGCCACCCTGTCATTTCCAAATAATTAACTTCCTTTAAACGTAGCTTTCATTCATCCTATATTCTCTTCCTATTTCTTCATTTTCCCTAAGCCAGTAAACTTCAAGTAAATGTGCCAACAGTAAGTTAGATTAACTCTCTGTTTGTTTTTAATTTGAATTCTTGTCAAAGTAGTTAGTAAATCAGAGCTAATATCGATACAAATGTTTAATGTACTTTTATGATTATTTCAATAAAAGGTCTATCTTTTGGTGGATCAACATAAATTGAAGTCTCTCGTGAAGTTACATTTTGTCTAATCACTTTAAAGCAATTTAATACCGGAAAAAGGGTGAACTCGCGAATGAATTTGGGTCAGATCAAGTCTGCTCCAACTTCTCTAAAATATAGGTAGGTCAGTAAACTGACCAATAACTCCTATATTATTACAACACTAGAATACATACAGTCTTATTGATTCAAACAAAATCAAAACAAAAAGATGGCAGATATTGAAGCAGAAGATGCTGACTCATCTATAACAAATTTTGAAGTTTTAGAGCTGCTCAAAACAGAGATTGTCGTACTGCAGGACAATGTGCAATGGCTCACAATATCCCTAGAAGAAAGCACACATGCACGAGAAGAAGCTGAGAAGAAATGTACGGAGTTAAAATGTGATGAAAAGAGTTTACAGAGAGAATTAAATGTTTGTAAGGCTAAGCTGGCCTTTACAACAATGAAACCATGAAACTGTGGAGAATGAAAAACAGCAGACGTTATCTAAGTCACATGAGAGAAGCTTACGTGAAAAAGCTCAAAAACTGGGCACAAAGCTACAAAGTGATCATAAAAAATCACAAGTACGGTGCATGGTGTTGCAAAATGAAAATGAGTGCTTACAATACAAACTAAAAGATAGGCACACAAGAAAATGAATTATTTTCACGAAGGCTCACGGTGTTACAACGTGATAATGAAAGGTTGCGAGTCCAACTACAAAGTTGTCAGGCGGAGCAGGCTTTGACAACAGATCAAATCTCTGTAGAGAGAAAAAGATGGTTGGATCTCATGGAAAAACAGTTTCCAAAACCGCAGCCTAGATCACCAACACCGCCGCCTAGGGCGCCGACACCGCCGCCTAGATCTCCAACACCACCGCCTAGAGCGCCGACACCGCCGCCTAGAGCGCCGACACCGCCGCCTAGAGCGCCGACACCGCCGCCTAGAGCGCCGGCATGCCGCCTAGATTTCCAACACCGTTGCCTAGATCACCAACGCCGCGGGTTACATCACCACTACCCCTTCCCTGTAAAAAGCGGGCACTCCAACCGTACGACGTACCTGGTAAGCCCTCTCAACAGGGGCAAGGACCTGCGTATTATGGGACAAAAAACCCACCACATACGCAGATGGATGAGACTGATGATAACCCACAACCTCCTCTCTCAATGGCTGAACTACGGAATATAGCTAAAAGCATTCAAACCTTCGCTCCAGGCCCGTTGGGCTCACATGAAACCAAGATCTATCTCGATGACCTTGATTTCCAGCTTCAACGCTTCCCAGAAGCTACAGTTGATGATAAAATCTGTCTGGTAAGGTTAACCTCGGACAGGACAGTGCATGCTTTCATGAAGCGTCAACGAGACGCCGTTTCGAAAGACTATAGTCTTTTATGTGCTGCGCTGATAAAGGAGGATACTCCTTGCACGGGGCTCGATGGCATCCCAGCTGCGGCTGACATCAAGCAAGGTAGAAATGAGCACCCACGGTCATATTATAACCAAATATTTTGTGCCTATTTTGGTGACAGATGCGAACCAGAAATGGAGGGAGAGGTAGGGTTTAAATATATCTTCAGCAAAAATCTCTACCCTGACAAAAAAGAAAAAGTACATGTCAGCGCAAACTACAAAAGGAGGTCCATCGAAGAAATAAGAGAGTGCGCGATAGATGTTTTTACAGGTCGCACACAAAACAAAACACCCTTTGAGGTGTGTCCGGGTGAAATGGTCAAATCCAACTCACTGGAGCTGGAAGGGACGTGGACACCGACTCCCTATCCTACAAAAGGTGAGAAAAACGGAATTTTCAACCTACAAAACCACGTAGTGAAGGTGTCCGCAGGAACAATGACCCGAAGTGGTTAAAAAGAGACCCAGAGGTCGAACAACCGAACCGAAAGGGTGACCACAAAGGTGAAAAGTGGGATGCACGTCCAAGGACTAAAAAGTGTGGATACCGAAGTAATCCATATGACACAGGGTGGTGCCAAGAGGAACCCCCCAAGTCAAGGACGTGCCCCTCATGCTCCTCGAACTAAACGTTCTGAGACAAGCAAAAAATCACAAAAGTTCCAGAAAAAAGGCCCTAAACCTCTGTCCTCAGAAGAGATGGAGAACATACGTCGGTTGTTAGAAAAGTTGAATAATACAAGCAAAGATAACAAACCTGGAGTCATGTGTAGCACTATCATTGATAGTAAGTCAGAGCACGCAAATAACGACATTACAACAATGGCTGACAGTCAATAGGATACTGACAGTCAACAAGATACTGACAGTCAACAAGATACTGATGGTCAGGATGCTGACAATCTAGGTAATGACAGTCAAAACATTGACAGTCCAGAATGTGACAGTCAACAAGACGTTGAGTGACCATGACATCATTGTCACAGACTCCGACAGCCCCTCATCAAACAAAGGGGGAGGAAAACTCAAACATCGACGACAGTGACCCGCCACAAACTGAAAACTCAGACACGTTGGCGACTGCACTGACGGTTCAGATGAAAAAAGATTACACAGTCAGAGGTAAACGTAAACAGAAACGTTGGCCGAAACCTGTAAGGTTTCTGTGTGACTTTGTAAAAAGGGGGGAGGCTATGAAAGCTTACCTGCCAATCACACTGGAAAGGGTCCTCACGCATGAAGCACTCCTGGATGGCGGAGCCGACATTACTATTATGTCAGCCAAACTGTTCGAGGAGCTAAGGACCGCCGCTAACGGTGTTCACAGGCAAATACCCCTTGTAAAAAGTGCTATAGAACTGCAGGGTCTCGCAGAGACGAGAACAACCCTAACAGCTATAGCTATGGTTCACATGCAGATTGGCAAAATGACATTATACCACCGGTACATGTGTCTACACTTGATTCATTCCCATTTCTGGTTGGCCAAGACTTTATAAACCGCTTTGAAGCAATTATAGACTATGGCCAACAGAAAATGTGGAGCACAGTGAGAAAACCCCTGCCAATAAAAGTGCCTCCTAGTTGTGATACAGACTGCCTAACCGCAGGTACCGCAAAGGACACACGGGACACCTCATCCGAGGACACCTTCAAGAACA
>JBBPBX010003735.1:40483-55603 GCA_038048925.1 Garcialebias charrua
TTTTTCTTTTTTGTTGTTTTATTAGCGTAGCCATTGCTACAAACACACAGGACTTTGCTTTTCTGCTGCAGCATCTTATAATTTACTGAATGGAAGCAAAACATGAAGATGACTGAAAGGTAACAGTCATGGAGAAAAGTCCATGAATTTATATTTTTAATTATTTATTTGTTTTTATAATATAAATATATCCACAATCACGAGGCGGTCATTATAAGCTATGTGTGTTTTTCAGTACCATATTTACCGCCGTACACGTCGCACCGCCCTACAAGTCGTATCAGTCCAAATATCAGAGTCAGAGTCAGAGAGTCTTTATTGTCATTTGCACCGCATGTGGTACATGAGATGAAAACGAGATTATGTACACGAGGTCCCAGTTACATCCAACAACAAATGAAAGAGAAAAACAGTAATAACATCTAGAACTAACTAAGAAAAACATCAACTAGTAATACACAGCAGCACGAACATGAGTTTGTATGAGCAGATGGTCACAGATGAACACAGATGAATACAGCAACAAGAAAACAGATCAGCATCAGTATGATGTGATATTTTGCAGTGTTTATTTTTTATTTTATTTTTATTTATTCATGAGTCTAACAGCCTCAGGGTAGAAGCTGTTCCTCAGTCTAGTGGTTCTACACTTGATGCTCCTCAACCTCCGTCCTGAGGGGAGTGGGGCAAAGAGTGAGTGTGCTGGGTGAGTGAGGTCTTTCATGATGCAGGTGGCTCTTTTCCTGCATCTGGAGGTGTAAATGTCTGTGATGGTGGGGAGACTGACTCCAACAGACTTCTGTGCAGCCTTCACCACTCTCTGCAGAGCTTTCCTCTCTTCAACTGTGCAGCCTCCATGCCACACGTTGATGCTGGAGCACAGGATGCTCTCCACTGCACACCTGTAGAAGGAGGTGAGGACTGGGCTGCTCAGACCAGCTCGTCTCAGCCGTCTGAGGAAGTAGAGTCTCTGATGACCTTTCTTGATCAGGCTGGTGGTGTTGTTGCTCCAGCTGAGGTTATCATTCATGTGTACACCCAAGTATTTGTAGCTGGAGACCACTTCCACTGCAGACCCACCTATTTTCAGTGGGGCATGGGTGTGTTTGTTCCTTCTGAAGTCCACAATCATCTCCTTTGTCTTCTTCACATTCATGTGAAGATTATTCTCTTTGCACCAGCTCTCCAGGTGTTCCACCTCCTGTCTGTAGCTGGACTCATCATTGTTTGTGATGCATCCCACCACCGCTGTATCATCTGCAAACTTAACAATATGACAGCCTGGAAGTGTGGCTGTACAATCATATGTGAGCAGAGTGAACAGAAGGGGGCTCAGCACACATCCCTGAGGAGAGCCAGTGCTGAGGGTTATGGTGGAGTCTAATATGTCTAATAAAGTGGAAAAATCCATTAATAAGTTGCATCTTTTATGCGTCACCGCTGACCGTCCAGAAACGTGGACCGGCGTTGTGCCAAAAATCAATTTGCTGCCAAACGGCGGCCACGGGAACGTGCATGGGAGGACTTTAACAAGAGTAACACTTAAAAACAATTATTTGTTTGTTCAAAATTGTAGCAAAGGCGAGTCTCAGTCTAACATTTGCTTAATAAATGCACTTTGACGATCAAATCAAAAGTATTAAAATCAAATCAAAAGTTTTTTTACCATACCATACCATACCATTTTATTTATAAAGCACTTTAAACAGGAACAAGTCCACACCAAAGTGCTGGACAAACAAACACGCAACACATACAATGAAGTACAACATGAAAAACATAAAAACATTGCAGATCATAAATCAAACGATCCAGTACACATCAGCTGGCATTGAAAGCGATGGAGTAGTAGTGAGTTTTTAACCGGGATTTGAAAACCGAGAGGGAGGGGGCCTGTTTGATGAGCAGCGGTAACTCGTTCCAGAGTCTTGGGCCTGCTACAGAGAACGCTCTGTCACCCCTGCGCTTAAGGCGAGTTTCTGGAACTATTAAGAGTACCTGATCCTCTGACCTCAAAGCACGTGGAGGAACATATGGGTGTATCAGATCCGAGAGATAGGCGGGGGCGAGACTGTTCAGCGATTTGTAGACATACATGAGAATTTTGAATTGGATTCGAAGATGAACCGGTAGCCAGTGAAGGGAGGCCAAGACTGGTGTAATGTGCTCTCTTTTGCGTGTGCTGGTTAAAAATCGGGCAGCTGCGTTCTGAACCAGTTGTAATCGTGCAATGGTGGCTTGACTGACGCCAAACAGAAGTGAATTGCAGTAATCAAGCCTAGATGTAATGAATGCGTGAATCACTGTCTCCAGGTGCTTTTTGGATAATATGGGCTTCAGCTTAGACAGACGCCTCAGCTGGAAAAAACAGGATTTGACGATCATGTTTACATGACTGTTGAGTTTCATGGAAGGATCCATTATCACTCCCAGATTTTTGACTTTTTGTTTTTCGGACAGGGGTAGAGCAGACAGGTCAATGCAGTGGTTTGAGGTTGTGTCATTGGGAAGGAACAATATGGCTTCAGACTTCTTATCATTGAAGCTTAAGAAATTTAAAGCCATCCAGTCCCTGATGTCAGCCAGGCAGTCGAGCAGAGGTTGAATAGAGCCTGTACCATTTTGTCTTAGGGGGAAGTAGATTTGACAGTCATCAGCGTAGAAGTGGAAAGGTATATTGTGTTTCCGGAAGATAGCACCGAGTGGCAGCAGGTATAAGGAGAACAAGAGAGGACCCAGGATGGACCCCTGCGGAACCCCCCATTTAAGAGCCGCCACTGCAGAAGTAAAATCATTGATGGACACACAAAAAGACCTGTCAGAGAGGTAGGATCTGAACCAGTTTAGGGCTGATCCTGAGATGCCCACCCACTGCTCCAACCTAGCAATGAGGATCTCATGGTCGATGGTGTCGAAAGCGGATGTGAGGTCCAATAGGACAAGCAGCACAGAGTCACCAGTATCTGTGGATAGAAAGATGTCGTTAAAAACCTTCAGTAGGGCAGTCTCAGTGCTGTGGAGGGATTTGAAGCCAGACTGGAATAGCTCGGGGATAGCGTGATCCTCCAGGAAGCACTTTAGTTGGGACTCAACTATTTTCTCTAGAAGTTTAGAAACAAATGGGAGTCTGGAGACAGGCCTGAAATTGGATAATACTGACGGGTCGAGGTTTGTTTTTTTCAGGAGGGGTTGAACAGCAGCATGTTTTAATGATTTTGGCACCACACCCGAGGATAGACTGCTATTAACTGCTATTTTTAAGCATTTGCTGCCTCTGCGATCCAGGAGCAAGCTCTGAGAGAAATCAGAAAGAAAGAATGCTGCACATTTCTTCTAAATTTACCTAGATAAGCACATAAACAATTATTTGTTTGCTCCACATTATAGTAAAGGTTTGTCTCAGTTGAACTTTTATTTAATAAATGCACTTCAAAGGTCAAATCTGCTGCATTTCTCCAGAGCAAATGAAGCTGATGTGACGGTTGCTCCAGGCGAGCTGGACGAAGGTGGCAACTATGGCAAGCTGATTGTGACATTAATAGGCACTTTTACCTATGACATGATACAACGGCATGCCATACTTCTCAGTGCCATCTAGCGGCTGAAAATGGTAGTGTTCAATATTTTCAGTCAGGATGAACGAAAACGGTCATATCTCAGTAAAAACTGGTTCATAAATCTGGAAAAAAAATCCATAAATACACTTCGGCATATACTGTAAGTCGCAGGGCATGCAAATTATGCAAAAAAAATGTGACTTGCAGGCCAAAAAATACGGTACTAGTGTTCACAAATTTGCTAAAGAAATTACATGAAACAGTTGAAACTAGCTTTGTTTTGGTGAAATCTTGAAAGAGGAAGCAAAGGGCCGCATGTGGCTCCAGAGCCGCAGGTTGCAGACCCCTGGTTTAACTAAACTTAACTCATTTTATTGTCAACCAGATTCAAAATGGCTGCCACATCAATGTTAAACAGTTGGCATTCAGTCTCTCCACTCAGCTGGATACAAGTTTTGATGTTTATTCATCATTAATTGTGATTTTACAGCTCGTTTGGATTAAAAAGTTACAAAGAGTTAATCTCAACTCTTTTAACCACGTAAATAACAATTTGGTTGCAGCTCATCTAAATTGTGTGCTAGCAAATAAATAACTTTACAGTAATAAATACAGGTAGTCCTCGACTTACGACGGAGATCCGTTTCTACGCGGCGTCGTAAACCAAATTTTGACGCAAGTTGGAACATACGTAAATACTTCACCTTATACGTACAGTACTGTATTTTACCAAGCACTTAGCCCATCCTAACACAGTACCCCACATAATTATCAAAACACATACATTTGGGAGCCATAATGAAAAGAAAAAAAGAGTTAATTTCCTACTGGTATGCTGGTGAAGCCGTTCCTCCGTCCCTCCTCCGTATTCTCTATTGCGTTTACGTCGTAAAACCGCGTTCACAGTACACACAGTAACAGTAAGTTGTACTATGCACAGTTTTGTTTTGTTTTTTTGAATGTCCAGAGGACCAGACTTAGCTTTTTTTTAGAGAGTACAGGACAGAATTCCTCCGCAGCTACGTTAATAACGTGAAACCTGAAACTGCGTAACTTGGCTTTTCAAAATAAATTTTCAAAAAAAAATTTTTCATGGGAGATGCGCCGTAACCACGAAACGTCTTAACTCGAGACCGTCGTAACCCGAGGACTACCTGAAAACCTTTTATTGTTTCCATTTGAATCATTTTCTTGAAAAATGAAACGTTTACATTTGAAAAACACACTAGCTGTTTTTGATAATAAATCAATAAAGTTTTTGTGAGTAATTCATGAAACTCGTCCTACAGTGGACAGATCTGACACCAGTTCCACTAAAGAAGCAGGAAGACCTCAAGCTGGTTCCTGTTCCTATCAGTCCACATCTCCAGCCCAACAGGAACAGACCTAAACACTGGCCCACTTCTCACACACACACACACACTCACACACACACACACACACACACACAGTGAAAAGAGCTCAAACGTTCCACTTTGTACCTCCTCCTCTTAATCAAAGCTCCACTATTCAACAATTTGACCTTTTGTTCAAAACAGGATTATCACCTCCTCTGGTCTTCATTCACCCTCTCCATCCAACCCCCTCTCATCCCTCGCCCCGCAGCCCGTTTCCAGGGGCGACCCACATGACGAGGGGTAATTGCAATAATTTGTTAAACGCCATGGCAACGGCGGTTGGATGGGAGGGGCTAAAAAAAAAAAAAAGAAGAAGAGGGAGAACGAAGAATTGGGCGGCTCAGGAAACAAACAAATCCCTCGTTTCTCCAAAGACGGCTGGCTGAGACGCAGCGTGCACGGCGAGTGTGTGCGCGTGCACGTGAACAAGTGTTTGCTCATTCTCAGGGTGCTGGCTTCTTGATCATCGTGGGGGTGTTTGTGGGACTGGGGGGGGGTGATTTTCTGAATGATTAATGTGTCTGTGGTCCCAGCTCAAGACGCCAACACACTCGTATTTGCGTGCACACACACACACACACACACACACCTATAGAGACGGAGGTGCAGGGCTTTCTCTCCGGCCAGACAAACAGCTCTATTTGAACTCTCCCTCAGTCTGAAAGGAATCCTTAATTACACAATATTACCCTCTTCATCGCCTCGCTGTGTGTGCCGTGTCCACTGCTGTTCAGCCTACAGTGCTCTGTGTGTGTGTGTGTGTGTTGCTGTGCAAGTATTCTGTGGCAGCAGCTGTTTCACACATAATTACAAAGGGGCCGAGGGGGACTCGATCCCTTCACATTCACCAAACTAATTGATTTCTGTTCAGCACTGTGGGAGAGTTGCCCCCCCACATGCACACAGACACACACTTTTACAGACGGTGCATTCCACACACTCAAAACCAAGGCGCTGGAACCCGCAGAGAGGGAGACGACGCAGGCATCCAGGGAAAGAAGAGAACGGTCCACTGTCCTGTTGCACCGTTCTGCGTGTCAAGGTACACAAAGGTACACAAAGGTACACAAAGGTACACAATACAGAGGTTTCCCCACTTTGCTTCCTAACACCGCAGCTTTCCTAAAACTTTACTGTACATCGTTGGGAGCTGGTGTCCCCCGCTGCTGAGGGAGTCGAACAGTGAGTGTATTTTCTGAGACGAGTTTTTCTGGACTGGAATTCGAGGAATGCGAGTAAACCTTAAAGTTTTTGGTGCAGTTTGTGGAAGATGAGGGGAAGTTTTTTTTATTGGGCTTGTCCCAGGCAATGCAGAGCGATGGATCCTGGTGAGTGGAGGGAGCAATCATCATCCATGACCAGGAGCAGGAGGGTGGCCAACGGTGGCCTTGGCCACCACAGATTAATCTTTGGCCACCCCAATCATTTGAAGAAACAATACTTTTGAGCAAAATGAAAATTAGAAAGCGTAGCTTTCTAAAGTGAGCGGGGTAACTAGTTTACATATATATGTATATTACATATACATATACTGTATATGCTAGAACCTTCAGTTTATTTTATAGATATACTTTTTATACTACTATGCAAAAACTCAGGACAGTATTACACTTTTATTATTTCATTTTATGCTTATGTTCATTAAATGTTTAGTGTTTCAGTGTTGGTGTAAATTTTCATACTTTTATAATACTATGCAAAAACTCAGGACAGTGTTACACTTTTACTATTTTATGCTTATGTTTATTAAACGTTTCAGTGTTTTAGTAGCCTGGTTGAACCAGACCCTTGTCCTTCACTTCGCTTTGGACTAGGGTCTGGCATTCCTCCCATTGAAAACGATTTCTCCTGGAGATTTTTGAATGGACCAATCAGAGAACAGAAGGCGGAGTTTTGTTAGTTTAGCCTGGCGAGGTCCAGGCTATCAGATAAATTGCTCAGAAACCACTCGGTGGATATTTTTTCTGCCACCAGTGTGTAATTATATGGCTCTAATTTACTGACTGTTGGCCTAGATAAAACATTTGAGATAAAATTCGATTTTTTATCATTTATTTTCGTAGCGCACCCGAGGCTGTTTGGAAAATGTCAAACCGAAACTATTTAAATCCAGCAGATTTGACCATTTCGTGAATTGATTTAGGAACTGTTAAGCTCAGGAACACTTCTGATATAACGTCAGCTAAGAAATATATTTTTTATCAGCAGAGAAATAATAGTTTTTTACCTTGTTTTGATGAAAATTCCTTCGTGGCGGCAGCCATTTTGAATGACGACGTCAGTCGACGTCGTTCAAAACTCCGCCCCTTCTGTTCTCTGATTGGTCCGAACAAAAATCTACCGGAGAAATGGTTGTGGATGGGAGAAGTCCCAGACTGTGCAGTGAAGGGAAATGAGAATTGAGCGGAGCTGTGCAGGAAGGCGAGGGCCAGGCTAGTGTTTTAGTGTTTAGATGGTTACTGTTGCACCGAGGGACTGAGAGAAACGCAATTTCAATCCTGTGTATGTCCTGTACATATTGTAGTTCTGACAAGTTGACTTTGACTTGACTTTGATATGTAAAGTAGTCCCTCGTTTACTGTGGGGGCACCTTGAAGCCCCGCAATAAGTGAAAAACCGCGAAGTAGGAATAGCCGTACCCCTCCCACACTCTTGTAATATTCTAAACAATGTTTCTAAACTCTAAAAGAGCACGTCATGATTTCAGCTCCCTGCCTCCAGCTGCACTCTCGGCCACGCCCACTTCTCTGCTCGGATCAGCCGATCAGCCGCAGGAGGAAGTTATCCCACATCTTGGGCTGCACACAGGTGCTAAATAATTTAAAATAATTTATTTTAAATAAAAGTTCCAAGCTGACTGTGCGGCTCATCCATCAATCAGCCAATTGTGCGTCATGTCCAATCTTATTTTGAAAAACCGCAATAGAGCGAGTACGTGAAAAATGAACCGCGACGTAGCGAGGGAGTACTGTACATACATGGTGGCAGCCATCTTGGATTTTTGACATGGCAACCCTGTTTTTGAAAGAAACCCTTCAAACACCTAGATGAAGCCATGCAACTAAATGGAAGTCAGTTCCACCTTTTCACTTTGTGACGGAGGATAAACGAAGGTCAAGCGTCCCTTGAAGAAATGCATCTCGCCCACGGACTTTCATATCGGAAATAAGACTAAAATCTGCTCATGCTGACAACTGAAGGAAATTTAACAGTCAAATCTTAAATAATAATACTGTATGTGTGATCTCATGCAGGACTCAGTATCTGTTACTGACTTGAAGCGACTTGAAGCTACTAACTCATTAAATTTTAGCTCAATGTAAAACTGCCCGATTTAAATAGTCGTTAGTTTAGCAGTTTTAAAGTAGGGTTCTATAGAAAGGTTATGAGCAATTAGTATCTTACCTGTTGAAGATGGCTCTTTGAAGGTTTTTTTTTTTCAGTTTAGAGAAATACAGTAAAATCTAATTTTGACCAAAACGACGGGCTATTGGTTAGTTTGAGAAGGCCGAAGACCAACGTGTGTTGCTGTTGGATTAAAATAACCGTAGTTAAAGAAAAGAAAAAAGCTTCAGAATCTGAAGCAGTTTGGGTCATTTCTTGCAGGAAAATCAAGATTTTTGCTGGAATAACCGCACAAAGAGAATATTTTATGTTTTTTACTGGTGTTTATGTATTTCATCCAAGACAACTGCATATGCATTTTCTGAGTAAAGTTCAATAAATGAATGGTAATTTAGGTATCATTTTGCTCCCCCCCACACACACACAGTGGGACCTTTGGTTGAAAATGTCAGCCTGCTGCCCTGCTGAGGTTTTCTTCTTTAGTCTAACATCTCTTTGATGGCGTCTCTTAACATCACTGCATTTATTGCAACCCCCATTGAGTTAAATACAGTTTAAACATTTCTTAGACACTTTGTGGAAGGTCAATTTCCACAAGTTTTGACTACTTCATTACACGATGCAGCTGTTTATTTTTTTTGACCACTTGAGCTTGTGTTTTGTCAAATGAACCACTGACTTAAATTATTTAACTATAGTTAGAAAATATTTGGACTCTAAGAAACACTGTTCAAGCTGCTAACGCCTGAATGTGGCCTCCATGGATGGAAATTAAATGAACAGAGTTTAAATGATGATTTCAGTTACAGGTAACTACAACTCGGACCCCAAAAATACACCACACGCGTTCCGGCTCCGCCCCGCCCCGCTCCGGTCCGACCTCCGCAGCAAATACGCACCCATTATAATCAATGAGATAAAGTACACTGGCTCCGCACGGCGGCGGTGAGCTGCGGCGAGCGGACGGCAGTCCGTCAAAATTAGAAAATTTTCTATTTCTGCCGGATGACGGAGCTGTGCCGGAGTCAACTTTTGAAGATTACGTCGCACCAACAGGAAAAGGAACGAGCACAACTTCCGTATTTACAAAATAAAATCACCACGGGCGGACTAATCCTAGCTCTATATGGATTTATTTGTACAAAAATGCTGTCAAACTATCATTTATGACTATTCTATGACTAAACTATTATATTTATGACTATGACTACACCTAATAACGCAATACAATAAATAAATAAATAAAAAAGTATTTTATTCTGAAATGTAAACATCACTTCCTGTTGCTCAAACCATGTCCTGTCGCTTGTTTACGAGAGAATATCAAGGCAGCCTTTACTGTTGTTCTCCTTCTTCCACCGAATGAATTGTTTTGTTCTGACTTCATTATTTATCACTTGATTTATCGCGCAATCTCGCAATTCCCGCGCATGCGTCTTGGAGCGGCGCATCCATGCGGACCTGAGCTGAGCGGAGGCAGTGGACTTTGGACTCGCTCAGCTGCGACCTGCTGAGCGGAGCGGACACGGACCGCGTGTAGTGTATTTTTGGAGTAACAAGATTTAATATAACAAACTGCAGAAAAAAAAAGAGCAGTATTTAGTAGGGGTGCGAATCTTTCAGTGTCTGGAGAATCGATTCGATTCCGATTTTTGGTGTCACGATTCGAATCAAAATCGATTTTTCGATTCAGAAACGATTTTTGATTCAGAAACAATTTTTCTATTAAAATGGTCATAAATCTAGTTTCAGTTTTGTAACTGACAAGCTGAAAAGAATAAACAACAATGTAAACTAATGGAACATTTATTTAAAACAATAATTTTAGGTTCCTTATTGTATCACATTTTTTGCATCGTTTGATATTTATACCAAAAATAGGAACAAATAATACAGGAATGCATTAAATTCTGTAACTTAAATAACCAGTATTAGGTTAGCTTTTTGCTCTGTTACTTATAGAAGATTATTGTTTGAATCTTTCTGCCACCTTTCATTTTATGTATTATTTCATATACTATGAGATATGGTTTTATTTTCTTTATCTTTTGGGTTTTAATGTAAAATGGGGAAAAAAATTATTTGGGGGCTTTTAGAATCGATTCTGAATCGTCAGGACTAAGAATCTAGATTCTTTAAAAAAATCGATTTTTTCCCTGCACACTTAGTATTTAGTCTCTGCAGCAAAATAAGACGTGCATGTTTGAGCCAGTTCCAGTCGTCAGGCTCATCAGAGCTTGATGTAAACAGAACAAAAAGAGAAGTACTTACAGTGTAGTATTTTTTAATGTGGCGACGGACGTCCAGCAGCAGCTTGTTGCTGATGTTGACTTCAAACTCAGCAGGACTTCTGTCACAGTCAGTGTTGCAGCATCTCTTCAAACTGGGCTCCAGCTTGGCACCCTGAAGCAGAAAACATGTGCCTCATTCCCACAAGTCCAAAAAACAAACTGTTAGCATGCCTTCGTTTTTGGGGCGGCTGTGCCTGAGTGGTTAGAGCAGTCCTCCTCCAATGCAAGAGTTGGGGGTTCGATTCCACCAACAGTCACATGCTAAATGTCCCTGGGCAAGACACTGAACCCCTCATTGCCTCCATTGTGTTCGATCCGTGTATGAATGGGTTAATGAGGCACAGAGTGTTGTAAAGAGCTTTGAGTGTCTTGATAAAATAGACAGGTGCCATATAAGTACAGTCCATCTTCTACCATTTGATACAATGCAATGTTCTGCTGAAACACTGGGTTCTGGTCTGCGACTCGTTTGTTTAGCGTTTGTGAGGGAGTCTCCAGAACGTCCTGCAACATTTACAGGTAACCTCATTTATCTCATTTGAGCTCTAGAAGTTATTTTTCTTTCCAAAATAGTCAGCGAGTCATTACAAGTGCCTCAAACTCGTGCAGAATTTTAGCGTTGCTGTCTCCAACCTATTTCAAGAGCAGTAGAGGTAATAATAATAATAATAATGAATTCCATTTATAATGCACTTTTCATTAATAAAAATCTCAAAGTGCTAAGAGGTGTACTGTACTTTGACACCTGCACAAGAGCTTTAATCTGACAGAAAACAAGTCCAGGTCTAAAAGCACAGTGATTATTAATAATTGATAAAGAGTCGTCCAAATCTGCGCATCTTAATTTCAAAAGTATACGGATTGAATCATAAACATGGCTGCCAAGGTGGGCACAACAAGAGCATCAAATTAATGGTTATGGTAAATAATGCAGTTTTATAAACCAAGCACACAAAAATAAGCTACATTTTTTTTTTCTTTTAAAAAAGGACCACACAAAACATCTTCATGTCCGGCTGGTCACTTGGTTGAACATCTGCCTCATTTCTGACAATTCTGATTCAAGTTGGAGCCACCAACTCGTCTCCACCAGTAGCAGCCCAGTGAGATCCCACCTTTCTAATTACTGGCACAAGTCTGCACACAGAGGGTGGAGGAGGGAGTCCAGTTCGGGTTCCATCTCTGCTCTTTGCAGACGATGTGGTCCTGTTGGCGACATCATGCCGTGATCTTCAGCTCTCACTGGAGCGGTCCACAGCCGAGTGGGAAGCAGCTGGGATGAGAACCAGCACCTCCAAATCCGAGGCCGTGGTCCTCAGTCAGAAAAAGGTGGATTGTTCTCTTCAGGTCCAGGGTGAGGTTCTGCCTCAAGTTCAGGTATCTCAGGGTTTTGTTCACGAGTGAGGGAAGAATGGAGCGTGAGACTGACAGACTGATTGGTGCAGTGTCTGCAGTAAGGCTGCACGATTAATCGCATTTGCGATTATCTCGCGATATGTTAAAACGCGATTCACTAATCGCACGGGCTGCGATTTGACTGGTCACGTGACTTGGGAGTGAGCCGACTGGCCGCGCGCAGCTCTGAGCGGAGCAAAACAGAGCAGAGCAGGGAGGAGAAGACCGTGCGCTCCAACACAGTTGCTTCAGGCTCGACAGAAGTCATAAAAGTTATAAATTCAGGTAAGTTAGCTCATGTAAACGTGTATCTGAGCTTAGAGGCTGAAACACCGAGAGAGATAAACAGAGCGCGAGCTGGTCATGTGACCGGGCCTGTTTTGACGGTGCCCGGTTAGCAGCTAGCTCAACAAGCTAACGTTCTGCGTGAAAAAGCGCATTAATTATCTGATTAAAAAAAAACAGTTGTGTCGTTAGTGATATGAATTAATACAGAACCAGTAAAAATAATCGCATTTTAAATCGCAATCGCAATTTATAGAAAAAAAAATCGCGATTAGATTATTTTCCTAAATCGTTCAGCCCTAGTCTGCAGTATTGTGGACTTTGTACTGGTCCGTTGTGGTGAAAAGGGAGCTGAGCTGTAAGGCAAAGCTCTGTGTTTACCAGTCAGTCTACGTTCCTCCCCTCACCTCTGGTCACTCTGGTAGAGACTGAAAGAATGAGATTGTGGATACAGGAGGTTGAAATGAGTTTCCTCTGCAGAGTAGCTGGACTCTCCCTCAGAGACAGGCTGAGAAGTTCAGTTATCAGGAGAGACTCAGAGTAGAATCACTGCTCCTCCACATCCAGAGGAACCTGTTGAGGTGGTTCATCTGGTAAGAACGCTCCCTGGACGCCTCTCTAGGGAGGGGCTTCAGGCATGTCTGACTGGGAGACCCCAAGGAAGACCCAGGACACACTGGAGAGACTACGTCTCTCAGTTGGTCTGGGAACACCTTGGAGTCCTCCCAGAAGAGCTGGAAGAGGCTGTGGAGAGAGACGTCTGGACCTCCCTGCTCAAGTTGATGACCCCGAGACCTGAGTCCAGAACAAGAGGAAGATGATGGATGGATGGATGGATGGATGGATGGATGGACATGTTTGAGACCTGGACCTTCGGGGCTGCTTCCTCAGGTGTTTCGTCTCATAAGAGAGCTCCCCTACAGGTATTTCAACTAGGGATGCACCGATCCACATTTCTCGCTTCCGATCCGATACTTCAAACTGGGTATCGACCGATACCGATACTTCTCCAATCCGATACTGTTCAGGTATATGAATCTGTAAAATGAAATTTTTGTACTGAGACTATTCATTTTAACATTGTGTGAGATAATCCCAATGAAGACACTCTTGAGCCTCACAACAGGAAACCCACAAACTTTAACAGCACACAAGAGGCAGGTCTATGCCACACACATGTCCTTCTCACTCATGGTGCAGCTGGAAAACTAAAATACAGCTAAGCATGATGGGAAAGACAACAAAATCCACTCCCTTAGTGGTTAAGGGGAGTAGACTGTTGTCTTTCCCATCATGCTTAGCGTTTTTTGTTTTTGTTTTCCAGCTTTAGGTGCAGCTGGAAAACTAAAATACCACTAAGCATTATGGGAAAGACAACAAAATCCATTCCCTTATTTTTTTTATTTTTTTTATTCCCTTAGTGGTTAAGGGGAGTGGGCTGTGTTGTCTTTCCCATCATGCTTAGCGGTTTTTTAGTTTTTCCAGCTGCACCATGAGTGAGAAGGACATGTGTGTGGTATAGACCTGCCTCTTGTGTGCTATTAAAGTTTGGGTGTTTCATGTTGTGAGGCCCAAAGTGTCTTCATTGGGATTAACTCACACAATGTTAAGACAGCAGTCACAGAATCCACCTCGTTTTTCTACTGCCGCAGGATGGACTAAATGTTCACTAACACAAAGAACAACTGAGATTAGGCCCAATTGTTTTTGCCAAACAAATCCAATTTATACAAATAACACATCGGTGTAGTTTGAAGTCAGCAAGAACGACTGTATAGGTCATGCAATTACTATAATCTCACTCTCGCGTGCATAAATATAGAGCGTGTACAGGAAATCATCACAGCTCCGTTTTGTCCCACTGCAATCAGGAAGAGCAGTTGTGTGTTGCAGCACAGAAACTTGTCCATTACCTTTGAGCAGCACAAAGAGCACATCAAACACCGATGGTGCAAGAGCTGAAAGCAGCCGTGGGTCCGACTTACATTATTGTAGCCTGGAGAAAACAGGTCAGCGTGACCCCCCCCTGAACTGTCCACTTGACAGCAAGATTCATAGTTAATGCAATAAAAAGGAAGCCATGGTACATGACAATTACACTAAATGCGACGACTTTAAACACTTGCCCCTGTGGAACCTGAACTCCATTTACCTGTCGCACAGACAGCAGCAAAAAGAAAAAGAAAAAAAGCTTTCTGCAGAGAAATCAAAAATGGAAAATATGCACGTGACAGCCCCCCCTCCCAACACACACAGTACAGTAAATACAGATTTTTGTTTTCTTAAATGACTTATGTTGAAAAAGAAAAAATACACCTTTTCAACCATTTAAGAGTCTCAAAGTGTCTTTGAACAAAGCTAACAGACATTAGCCAATTCAAGAACGGCTAAAGATACCGTATTTTTCGGACTATAGGTAAGTAAGTAAGTAAGTAATGTTTATTTCTAGAGCGCTTATCACAGACATAAAATCACAAAGCGCTGTACAACAAAAATCAATAGCAAAAGTATACACAGAATAAAACAAGCATAAAAACTACAAATATCAATCAGTGCAAAATACAATAAAATCATGACATAAAAGCCTGAGCAAATAAAAGTGTTTTCAGTTGTTTTTTAAAAACCTCAACAGAGTCAGCAAAACGAAGCTGCAGGGGCAGACTATTCCAAAGCCTGGGGGCCACTGACTGAAAGGCCCTGTCCCCTTTAGTTTTCATCCGCGTACGTGGAACATCCAAGAAGTTCTGGGTCTGTGATCGTAGGTCACGGGCAGCAGAGTATTTAGTCAAAAGCTGACAAAGGTATACAGGAGCCTGGCCATTTAAAGCTCTGTACGTGAGCACAAGGACT
>JBBPBX010003735.1:68651-80773 GCA_038048925.1 Garcialebias charrua
TCTTACCTTTTCAGGAAGCAAGGGAGCTCGGGGGGCAGCTTTATTTATTCCATACTTGACGAAGTATTTCATCTTTTGGGAAAGTGAAAAGGCTCACTTGTTCACTGATGATATTAGAACACCCAAATGCGACACAACGTAACAGCATTTTTCAAGTTATACAAAAAAAAGGCGATCTGGCAGAGAATGAATATGCGTTATCATGGCAGACGCAAACTGAGCTTCTCCTTCCTACGTCACAGATGTTGCATTCAGGTGTAATCGGATTTCCCGTGAATAAACACGGCGCAAAGTTTAAAATCACTTTAAAATCAAAATTAAATTGATTTATCATTTTGCTTGTACAAACGAACATAGTTGAATGATACAACATATATATGTTGAGCAATTTTATGCATAGTTCAAACATCATGTCAGTGGACCTTTAACCTTTAGTTTGATCCAGATGTAAGCTAACTTACGTGTGCACGTTTCTGACGCTGCATGCGTCACATGAACGACTCACCTTCTGAACCATGTCTTTGGTGTGCATCAGGATCTGCGGCAGACAGAAAACTGGTTTCAGCACACACACACACATGCAGTAAACAAACAAATCACTCAAGGACAAACAATGATTAAATATTAAGCTTCTGTGTTATTTACCGAGTGTGCGCTTGTGTGTGACCGTGTCAGCGTGCACGTATTCATGTAGACACGGAGCAGAGCAGGTGAGTTACTTTTAAATGGGGGATAATTGGCTAAGAGGGCAATTACGCGCGCGTGCTGTGACAGGCGTCGTTTTCAACCCACACACACTCTTAGCCAGGAAACACACACACACACCTTGATGACTCGTAATGGCCTTTATAACCAGCGTGTGAGTGGCGGAGGAAATAAGGGTTCTGGTAATACTGGTTGTCCACTGCGTGTGTGAGCGATCCTAACAGGTGGGGGGTCAGAGAAAGGGAAGGGGGGGAGGGGGTTTGGGTCACTAATCTGAGGGGTCGGAGCGACAGAACGCAGTGTGACCTGTCACCAGCAATCTGCTCCTCAATCAACCACGGACGCATATATACAACACTCCGACTCACACTGCGATCCGTGCGGGGGGACAAGGACGTGGCTATTTCAGAGTGTGAGGAAGGGGCGGGGCCTGGCGTCCACTCCCTGAAACCAGAGTGGGGTGTGAGCATGCTTCATGAGCTGCTACATACCAGCGAGCGGCGAGGAGAGTTTGAGTCATTCACAGAACAGCCTCCTCTATTAGGAGCTGCAGTCAAGGTCAAGGTCTCACCACACACACGCACACACATGCACACACACACACACTGCAGACGACTCCTGCTTGTTACGAAGAATCAAAAGTCTGGAAATCTTAAAGAAATGTGCAAACATCACACGAGTCCAATAATTCCTGGACAATTCAAAGTCACTTCACAGATTTTAACAGGGAGGGCTGCACGGTGCAGCAGTGGGTACAGGTAGGATCTCCCTGGGCTGCAGAACACGAGCTGGAGGACGAGTTTCATGAGGGGAATCACCAGAATAATAAGTTTTCAAGTTCCTTGTGAGAGTGTCAAAGGTTTGCATTTTTATTGCTTGAATTTTTTGAGCATTTTCAAAAAATCTGTGCAAAGTTTCCTCATCAAAGAGATGTGAACTCTTTAATTAATGGCTGTGTGAATAGTTTTTTCCTAAAAGGAACAGACGAAGAAGAAATAATAATGAATTTAGTTTAAAAAAAATTCCGACAAGAGATCTAAAGACTGGGCAGACATGGATGTGATGTTTGTGAAAGAAATAATGAGTCATGTTATTGTCCCTTTTACATATACAGTACCGGTACAGTATATGTAATTTGTCTTTTTCGACAGGAACATTCCCAGACCGAATGAAAGTAGCTAAGGTTGTTCCACTCTTTAAAAATGGTGATGAATGTGCATTTAATAATTACAGACCAATTTCCTTGTTGCCACAGTTCTCAAAAAATTTAGAAAAATTATTTGTTACCAGATTGGACAAATTTATTGATGGGCAAGATATTTTAAGTTATAGTCAGTATGGGTTTAGAGCAAAGAATTCTACATCTATGGCTCTCATGGAGTTTATGGAACAAATAACTACAGCTGTTGATAAAAAAACAATATGGTGTAAGTATATTTGTTGATTTAAAAAAGGCTTTCGATACAATAGATCACACCATTCTCCTTGAGAAATTGAATGTGTATGGCATTAGAGGACCAGCGCTGCAGTGGGTACATAGTTATTTGAAAGATAGGAAGCAGTTTGTACAGATAGATGATGTAAGATCTGATTATTGTAATATTACATGCAGAGTTCCACAGGGCTCTGTACTTGGACCTAAGTTGTTTATTTTATATGTCAATGATTTGGTTAATGTGTCGGGACTCCTCAGATGTATCCTCTTTGCGGATGATACTACTTCCTTTTGTTTGGGTGAGGATATGAAACAGATGTTGGAATTGATGAAGAAGGAGTTTGTCAAAATACAGACTTGGTTTAAACTAAATAAACTATCATTAAATCTAGAAAAAACTTATATGATATTTGGTAATAAAAAGAAAACTGCAGATGTTTCATTTACAATTGAGGGTGGTGAGATCAAGATCAAGCTGTTACAATCTAAAGGGAACTGATGTATTTGTAAAGACACAATACAGAACTAGTTTGAAGGGACGGTCTACCTCAGTCCAGGGAGTTGGATTGTGGAATGACTTGGAGTGTGATGTGAAAAAAGCAATGTCAATGTTTGTGTTTAAGAAAATGATCAAAAATGAATTGTTGACTAAATACATATGAAGTAGTTTAATGTATAATATGTTGAAATTTGAAAATTGAGATGAGTTATTCATTTTTTATTAATTATAGATAATTATTGTTTGAATTGATTGTTTTGAAAAGGGGCAGATATAATAAGATATTTTTTTCTTTCTGCTGCCTTTCATTTTATATATACTGTATATATTTTTTTTTATAAGATACATGTGGTACGTATTTATTTTTATAAAATGAATAAACTAAAAAAAGAAGAAAAAAAAGGTAGTTGCAGAGTTGGGTAGCCGCTGCCAAGGCCAGGCTGAGGTGAGGGATGGGCACAACCTGGACTCCAGTCACAAAAACAAACTGGATTTTCACAAACTGGCTGTTCAGAACGCAGACGCACGACTTGCTGCTCATGCAACAGAAACTGTTCATGTTCTGGACACTTTGAGCCACCAGCTCCAACAACTGCAGCGAAGCCGTAGCGCCGTGGCCACGTCGATGGGACGGGGGTGTTCTGTGTGGAGACGGCATGTTCTCTTTGTGGGGTTTCCAAAGTTTCTTCCCACAGACCAACAGTGTGCACGTCAGGGTAGCTGGCTGCTCTCGTTGGTGGCCGTGTGACGTGCTGGCGAGCTGTTCGGGTATACTCTGATTCTCGCCCAGGGGCAACTGAAAATAGACAGCAGCTCCCAGTTACTCTAACGGGAACAAGTGGATACAAAATGGCAGGAGGAAGGATTTTAATGGTCCAGTTTAACTGACCAGTATCATCTCTCAACTGTCTGGGTGGCTGCCCAGATATCAAAGCAAACATTTTGATTGTGGGCGCTAGTGCTGTGCGATATGACGATATATATCGTGGGGACGATAGAAACGTGTCTATCGTGCTATTTGCCTTCTATCGTCTCTATCGTGATAAATACGAATAAAAAAATAACTGTCACAAAGAAGCTTCATATTGTGGTTTTGCGACATGACGGCGCTGCTTTATGTTTGACGCACGCGCGGGTTTGCGACACATGCTTTACGTTGTTAAACTCGAGAGCAATGGAGACGCAGGGGCATGAAGCCGGAGTCACAACAAGGAGAAACAGCTGCACAGGCAGCCCAAGAAGAAGAACTTTTACCAAAAAGAGGGGGAACGTCTGTTATTTGGGTACATTTTGGATTCAAGAAGTCTGACACGGAGCAGAAAACGGTAAGCTGCAAACTTTGTCACAAGGCCGTTCCCTCGCCCGAAGCCAACACAACCAAACCACAACACAAACCAAATACAGTACTAAATTAATTGTGGTATATCGTGATATATATCGTTATTGCGATATAAAAAAGTCCATATCGTGATATTTGATTTTTTCCATATCGCACAGCACTAGTGGGCGCTAAATTCAGAAGAATAACAATGTTTGAAGTCTGGACTTTAGATTATCTAAAAATCCTTTGAGGATTAACAAAAAGCACTTCAGTAAAAAGTGAGAGTTGTCTCCTTTCTGTCAGATCGAAAAGATAGTTTGGGTTTTTCTGAAGATTTGTTATCAATAATCAATACGTTCACTCAGCAGTTATGACCTTGGAATATCAGGCAGAAGTTCAACTGTGTGGATTATCTCCCACAATTCAAGTAACTTTCTACAGGAAGTATCTGACGAGGCTGCAACTGATGGAGACTGATGGCCAAAATCTGCAAGGGAGTCTCAAAAATGTCTCAAAACGTTAGAGTTCTCAGTTTCTTTGCAGGAGTCTTGTAATTCACATTTAACAACAGATCTTGTAAGGTTGTCAGTTGAGTATTGAAGATGTTAAAATAAAACGTGCACCATTTTTTTCATAATAGGTGCAAAGTTGTGGGTATCTCAAACCCTTCTCAGTTTTGTTGCAGGCATCTCAAACTCCAATCTCAAGAGCACTCAGGTTCAGGTTCAGGTTACTTTATTTATACCCAAGGGTAAATGTGGTTTGCAGTGGTACAAAGCATACATCCATCCATGCGCACACACAAATAAAAACAGTAAAAACATTTAGTAAAAACACTTAAAAGAAACTATAAACAGATAATGTTGCACATAACAGTGTTAAAGGCTCCCCAAATCATATGTAAAATGAAAAATAAAAACACTAGTTTTACTTTGATGCACAGAAGCTCTGCGCTGACAGAGCACAGCTGAGGTTCAGGTCTAAAGATCCCATCGATTAGAAATAATAATTATTGAAAACTGGTCAAAATCTGCCTCTCTTCATTTCATGGTGTGCTCCAGTAGAGTAAAACATAAATGTGGGGGTTCTGCCGAGGCGAGCAACACTCTTTCACGGGTTTTCAATGTAAGATTGTACACGACACATGATTGTCAACTTTAATATTACTCGCATGATTGGGACAGTATGGGATAAAAAGTTAACAAGAGCAGGAATAGGACAAAAACAAACCAACAACAACAACAAAAAAAGCTTCGGACAGGCGCCACCATTTTGTAGTTTTCTTTCAATAAGTCTACACTGTAACGTAAATCAAAAGAACTGCACAGCCAAGAAGCCGCTGCTTTCTGCCAAAATTCAAAGAACAGCGATGAAAGGAGCAAACACCAGGAGAGAAACAGAGGTGGAAAAATAGTTTTGTAATGTAAAGTCAGAAGATCTATTCAGCTCACAGAACTGGCAGGAAAGTCGCAAATAATCCTGAAGCTGAACTCATCCTTCAAACTGTATCTTCACTGATGAGTACCCATGTACAATTCTGTGGTATTGTACAGTACATATATGTAGATTGGTAAAATTACATAGGTTTAAGAGTTTAGAACATTGTGAAGAGCACTGCAAGAGTGTGGAAAGGGTTTATAAAGCCTTTATATATATATATATATATATATATATATATATATATATATATATATATATATATATATATATATATATATATATATATATATATATATATATATATATATATATTAGGGCTGGACGATATGGCCAAAATTTTTATCACGATATAGTTCTTAATTTCGGTCGATATCGATATAATTCGATATCGATATAAACAATATAAAAGCCTAAAAAAAACTATAAACTATACAAATAAATTAATGTTCTCCTTGTATTTGTATTTAGCCTCCAAAAAGATGGAAATCACCATCAAATAAACATAAACTTCTCAACCCAATAATTCTCAGTCGGGTCATCTGGACACTTTCTTTTTTATAGAAACGTTTCACCCTCCATCCTCCATCCAATTTCTATAAAAAGAAACTGTCCAGATGACCCGACTGAAAATTATTGGATTTGGTACGTGGATTATTGAGCATGAACTTTCTTGCCATAAAATTCTCAACTGTGTCAATATTAATAGTTTTAACTTTAAACATCTTTAAAATTTACAGCATTGAAATTCATAGTTAATTAAATAAAACTTTTGGGTGTTGTTATTTATAAGAAGCTGACATAGAAATCTCATGGAAATTACTTAAGAATAAAAATAACAAAATCAATTGCATTACTGTATAAAGTAAAATAGTTTTTGAATGACAAAGTTTTGAATATATTGAATAATGTAATGATTGTTCCATATTTAATCTGTTGTATTGAAGTTTGGGGAAAAGCATGTAAAACTATTACAAACCCTGTTTTTTTTGTTTTGTTTTTAAAGAGCTACAAGAATTATTAGTAGGAAGTGCTATGGTCACCCAACAAATATTTCATCAGTTTAAATTATTAAAATTTTATGATTTGGTTGAACATAGTATTTTACAAGTCATGTATAAAACTGAAAAAAAAATTACCCCCCAAATATTCAATTAAAATTTGTTTAAAGTTATTAAACCCTGAAGGGAATGTAAATGTTTGTAAAACCTCCATTTAGGACTAGTTTGAAGGAGCTGAGTTGTAAATCAGGAAACAGGATTGTGTTGACTTGATATCACCATAAACATTTCTAAAACTATTTATATGTTTTAAAATATGATTAAATCAAAGTTGTTGGGAAGGTGTGGTGCAGGTGAAGTGAAGGTTGTTTGTTTGTAGTTATTTTGTATTTTTTAAACAAGGGGCAGATATTAAAACACTATTTTCGTCTTTCTGCACATTTTCATTCAGTGTTTTTTTTTCTTCTGATGAATTTGTTTTATTTTGAATTTAAAAAACATGCAGCGCTGCTGGGGCTGTTTGTTTACGTCGTAGTTTCAGGGAAACGTTGGCTCAAACTTTATTGTTCTTCATCTTCTGACTCTCATCATATTCTATCGAGTGGAAACTCTTCAGATTAAACAAGTTAGAATAGATGTTCCCACCGCTAGTTAGAACGACTTTGTCACGTTTTGCAAAATAAAGAAACCGAGTAAGACTCGCTGCAGATGAGACCTGCAGTTTAACAAAACCGAACTACGTCCACACCGACGAATTAGTCTTTCCTCTCATCAGTGATGTCGTCTGCTTTCTCTTCGCTTGTGAAACTTTGTTCAGTCACATTCTGACGGTCATGAGCACTCGTTTGACTCGTTTTGAAGCGAAAACTTAACGCGCTTTGGAGACTAGCTTAGCTTTTAGCCTGCTACCGCTAACGCCTGCTGCTGGACTGAGCGCTGCGTAACAACGACGTCACCACGCACGTTTTGTGTCACAGCTTTTTCTGTCCGGGCGGGTTGTTGAAGCAGCCGCTCCAACCCGAACAGAAACAGAAAAACGTCAGTGAAACGTTGTAAAATCCTATCGAAATATCGAAAATATGCTTAAACTTCATATCATCGTTATTGAATAAAAGTATATCGCGATATTTATCGTTATTGAATTATCGTCCAGCACTATATATATATATATATACAGGTAGTCCCCGATTTACGAGCGCTCTGATCTGCGAGGTTCCAGACTTACGAGCTGCGAATTTTTGGAAAAAACGAAAAAAATACTGAGTTTTCATGTGTTTTTTCACTACAGTTAGTTAGTTAAGCATATAAACACACGTTTCCGATCATTTTTATGCACTCAAAAGTAGTTTTTAGATGAAAATAGAGTGTTTTTAGTCGCGCTAGCGAAAACCGTTCCAATTTACGAGCGGATTTCCGGATTTACGAGAGAAATGGCGGCCGTTCCAAATTACGAGATTTCCGGTTTACGAGCGCCTCGTTGTAACGGATCTCGCTCGTAAATCGGGGACTACCTGTATATTATATATATATATATATATATATATATATATATATATATATATATATATATATATATATATATATATATATATACAGGTAGTCCCCGATTTACGAGCGCTCTGATCTACGAGGTTCCAGACTTACGAGCTGGCGAATTTTTGGAAAAAACGCAAAAAATACTGAGTTTTCATGTGTTTTTTCACCACAGTTCGTTAGCTAAACATGTGGACACACGTTTCCGATCATTTTTATGCACTCATAAGCAGTTTTTTGATGAAAAACGAGTGTTTGTAGTCGCGCTAGCGAAACCGTTCCAATTTACGAGCGAAATTCCGGACTTACGAGAGACATGGCAACCGTTCCGAAATACGAGATTTCCGGTTTACGAGCGCCTCGTTGTAACGGATCTCGCTCGTAAATCGGGGACTACCTGTATACTGTATATATATACAGTATATATATATATATATTGTATATATAGCGTTCTGTATATATAGCGTTCCTAATTTGCGGCTTTCCCCCTATCGCGACGGTGTCTGGAACATAACCCCGACAATATGTGAGGGACTACTGTACACTGTCCAGGGGACCTGACTTAACTTTGTTGGATTTATTAGCTGGATTATTGAGCATGAACTTTGAGGCCTTGAATACAGTTTTGCAAGCCGTGTACACAAAACTAAGTGCAGCCATTATTATTATTCATCATTTTAATCTTCATTGTGTTTCAGCTCAGTGGGATCCCAAAAGTGATCCCAAACGTTGCAGCGTTTTCACACAAACACTATTTTGTAAAACTTTAACCCCCAGCCCCATGTTGACGGGGTGTTGGGAATGGCACAGCACATAAATTGTTATGCCCAAGACAGCCAAAGAAGTGACGAACAGAGAGATGTGGAAAATGGAGACCAAGCAAAAGCAAAACGAGGCAACATGATGAGAACGCATCCGTTACTGATGTGCAGGACTCATTTAGGCAGGTTTTCCATTCGCTGTCAGGACAGACAGCTTTGAGGAATGGACCGTGTGAAAGACAAGTCATTTGACCATGACTCAGGAATGTGTGCAAACGATGTGTGTGCGTGTGAGAGCGCTCATCTTTAAACACATTCCAACATACGCATTCTATACCAACCAATGCAAACACGATTCCCCGGGGGGTGACAAGAATCCAAGTGCGTTTGTCTTCAACCTGATGAGTGCACTGGTCAGCACCGTGCGCGCCACTCATACTGAACCAAACAACTGAAAAAGCAGGACGGGACTCAGATTTCTGCACGTTAGCCTCGATGTGTGACTGTTCATCAGTCTCTCTGTGTTCTTTATATTGAATGTGTCATTAAATACTTCGATGGTAATTAACAAATTTGTGCTGAAAATCTTTTTTTTTTATATACAACAATGCTTCTGGCTCTAATTACTTTACAGACACCAAGAACTCTAGTTTAATTGGTCTTATTTTACCTCCTTTGCTTACCCTCATTCAATCAATTTATAAAATCTGTTAAACTCTTTAGCTGCTGTGCCCTTTTTTTTTCTTTTAATCATAATGTAAAACATCACTCATTATTCTCAGGTGTCAGCCTCTTTCCCTTCTCGGCTCGTTGGTGTTAATAAACGGTAATTAAGCTGGACAGTAATTGAACAGTTTTCACTGAAAAGTGCTCCCACAGAGTAAGGGATCATGACACAAGACTTGTGAGCTGAACAAACTGATATATTTCTTTTTTTCTCCCTCCTTTTGTATTTGTACAAACCTATTTCCACCCCTTTTCTTTGCTTTTTAGACGTCGGCTTATATTCGGATGACACCACTGGCTACTGTTAATAAAACTGATGCAGGTCTGAATAAAAACAAAGCAACTTCAGCCACTTTTTTTTTACTATTAATAACAGGACAGAAGTTTCTGTGTTAAGGTTGGTAATAATGTTTCTGCTTCAGTGCCTCTTTCCTGAGGGGTCCCACAGGGCTCGATTCTTGGAACCCTTCTGTTCCCTTATCAGTCAGTCCAGTAAGTGCATATATACATGTACTGTATATGCAAATGCATTTAAACATGTAAATGCATATATGTATATATACAAGAATATGCATATATGTACATATGCATAAACATATAGATGTATATATGCATAAACATATACATGTATATATATGCATATACATATAATGTACAGATAGACATATACATGTAAATATAACATGTTCAACTGAAGTTGTGTGTGTTTGTGTGTGTGACTGTTTTGTGGTTTTTAAGGACAGTGTTTTGTCAGGACAGCAATACGCTATACAGTAATCAGACAATCAGATAACAGCTCATTACTGTCCTGACAAAACACTGTCCTTAGAAACCACAAAACAGTCACACACACAAACACACACAATTTGAGTTGAACATGTTATATTTACATGCCTATTACACGTATATGTAAGTGCCTATTTACATGTATGTGTAAGTGCATATATACATGTATATGTAAGTGCATATATACATGTACTGTATATGCAAATGCATTTAAACATGTAAATGCATATATGTATATATACAAGAATATGCATATATGTACATATGCATAAACATATAGATGTATATATGCATAAACATATACATGTATATATATGCATATACATATAATGTACAGATAGACATATACATGTAAATATAACATGTTCAACTGAAGTTGTGTGTGTTTGTGTGTGTGACTGTTTTGTGGTTTTTAAGGACAGTGTTTTGTCAGGACAGCAATACGCTATACAGTAATCAGACAATCAGATAACAGCTCATTACTGTCCTGACAAAACACTGTCCTTAGAAACCACAAAACAGTCACACACACAAACACACACAATTTGAGTTGAACATGTTATATTTACATGCCTATTACACGTATATGTAAGTGCCTATTTACATGTATGTGTAAGTGCATATATACATGTATATGTAAGTGCATATATACATGTACTGTATATGCAAATGCATTTAAACATGTAAATGCATATATGTATATATACAAGAATATGCATATATGTACATATGCATAAACATATAGATGTATATATGCATAAACATATACATGTATATATATGCATATACATATAATGTACAGATAGACATATACATGTAAATATAACATGTTCAACTGAAGTTGTGTGTGTTTGTGTGTGTGACTGTTTTGTGGTTTTTAAGGACAGTGTTTTGTCAGGACAGTAATGAGCTGTTATCTGACTGATTGTCTGATTGTTTATAGCGTCTGACTGTCCAAACAAACAACTGTCCATAAAAACCATAGTACACTCCTATACACACCTAATTGAACATTAAGGTTGATGAAACCACACGTAGCAAGTAATTCTGTTTAGGAACACAAGAACTAAAATGTACCTTGGTATTCGTGTTTAAAGGAAGTTGATCGTGCTTCTGGCTACCTGCGATCTCCTGACTCTGGACGTGTTCACATGACATCTGTAAGAGATCATTTATACTTATATTTAGAGGAAATTCTACATTTTGATGATAGCTGCTGTCACATGTAAACCAATAAACATTACATGATTGTTTGTTTTTGGCCAAAGTATCCATCTCACATAAAGGAAAGATGGATGGACAGAGTATTTACAAAACTCCTCTCATGATAGGTGGACTAAGATGAAATTAAAATTAGCTGAATGAAAGAAAACTATAAATTTAAAAACTGTGACTAATAATATTGAAGTCATACTTAACAATCCCTGCATTATTTATATAATTGATATCTATGTCATATACATACACACAAATATACATATATACATGTATATAAGCATATCATAAATGCATATTCATGTACTGTACAGTGTATATACATATATGCATATACATGTATATATATGCATATACTGTACAGATAGACATATACATGTAAATATAACATGTTCTACTAAAATTGTGTGTGTTTGTGTGTGTGACTGTTTTGTGGTTTTAATGGACAGTGGTTTGTTAGGACAGCAATACGCTATAATCAGACAATCAGATAACAGCTCATTACTGTCCTGACAAAACACTGTCCTTAGAAACCACAAAACAGTCACACACACAAACACACACAATTTGAGTTGAACATGTTATATTTACATGCCTATTACATGTATATATAAGTGCATATATACATGTATATGTAAGTGCATATATACATGTATATGTAAGTGCATATATACATGTACTGTATATGCAAATGCATTTAAAC
>JBBPBX010003736.1:26201-80759 GCA_038048925.1 Garcialebias charrua
TTTTTTAACCACCTCGGCGACCTCAGCACCAGAGATCGGAGAACCCGACCCAAAGTCCCCAGGCTCTGCTTCCTCAGTGGAAGACGTGCCAGTAGGATTGAGGAGGTCTTCGAAGTATTCCGCCCACCGACTCACAACATCCCGAGTTGAGGTCAGCAGCACGCCACCTCCACCATAAATGGTGTTGGTCTCGTACCTCTTTCCCCCCCTGAGACGCCGGATGGTGGACCAGAATCGCCTCGAAGCCGTACGGAAGTCATTCTCCATGGCCTCTCCGAACTCCTCCCACGCCCGAGTTTTTGCCTCAGCAACCACCCGAGCCGCATGCCGCTTGGACTGCCGGTACCTATCAGCTGCTTCCGGGGTCCCACAAGCCAAAAAGGCCCAATAGGACTCCTTCTTCAGCCTGACAGCATCCCTCACTGCCGGTGTCCACCACCGGGTTCGAGGGTTGCCACCACGACAGGCACCAACAACCTTGCGGCCACAGCTCCGATAAGCTGCCTCGACAATAGAGGCGCGGAACACGGCCCACTCGGACTCCATGTCCCCCGCCTCCCTTGGAACGTGTTCAAAGCTCTCCCGGAGGTGGGAGTTAAAGCTCCGTCTTACGGGAGACTCTGCCAGACGTTCCCAGCAGACCCTCACAATACGTTTGGGTCTGCCAGGTCTGACCGGCATCCTCCCCCACCATCGGAGCCAACTCACCACCAGGTAGTGGTCAGTTGACAGCTCCGCCCCTCTCCTCACCCGAGTGTCCAAGACATGCGGCCGCAGATCAGATGAGACGACAACAAAGTCGATCATCGAACTGCGACCTAGGGTGTCCTGGTGCCAAGAGCACATATGGACACCCTTATGCTTAAACATGGTGTTCGTTATGGACAATCCATGACGAGCACAGAAGTCCAATAACAGAACACCACTCTGGTTCAGATCAGGGGGGCCGTTCCTCCCAACCACACCCCTCCAGGTCTCACTGTCATTGCCCACGTGAGCGTTGAAGTCCCCCAGTAGAACAAGGGAGTCCCCAGGAGGCGCACTCTCCAATACCCCCTCCAAGGACTCCAAAAAGGGTGGGTAGTCTGAGCTGCCGTTTGGTGCATAGGCACAAACAACAGTCAGAGCCCGTCCCCCCACACGTAGGCGAAGGGAGGCTACCCTCTCGTTCACCGGGGTGAACCCCAACGTACAGGCACCAAGATGGGGGGCAACCAGTATGCCCACTCCTGCTCGGCGCCTCTCACCAGGGGCAACTCCAGAGTGGAAGAGTGTCCAACCCCTCTCAAGGAAACTGGTTCCAGAGCCAGAGCCATGCGTTGAGGTGAGTCCGACTATTTCTAGTCGGAACTCTCAACCTCACACACTAGCTCAGGCTCCTTCCCCACCAGAGAGGTGACATTCCATGTCCCAATGGCCAGCTTCTGTAGCCGAGGATCAGACCGCCAGGGTCCCCGCCCTCGGCCACCACCCATCTCACATTGCACCCGACCCCTTTGGCCCCTCCCACAGGTGGTGAGCCCATGGGAAGGGGGACCCACGTCTCCTCTTCGGGCTGTGCCCGGCCGGGCTCCATGGGTAAAAGCCCGGCCACCAGGCGCTCGCCAGCGTGCCCCACCTCCGGGCCTGGCTCCAGAGTGGGGCCCCGGTGACCCGCGTCCGGGCGAGGGAAAACTTGGTCCATTAATTGTACTCATCATAGGGGTTTTTGGGCTGCACTTTGTCTGATCCCTCACCTAGGACCTGTCTGCCTTTTTTCTTGTTTCATAAACATACTGTAATAGTAAACATGTTAAGTGAACTTCCGAACTACTGTCTGAACTTCACATGACAGTTGATAAATATAAAAAAATTAGATATAAAAACAATTAAACTTACTGCTTTCCAGCCAGTAACATCATAAAAAATAAAGTGCAAAAAACATGAAGAGAATATGCATAAACCAACTCGTTATTTTCTGGGAATTCAAACTCCATGAACACAAAATAAACTAGTATCTGTTCTTATTAAATCGGTTAAAAAAAACTCTTGGAACAATAATGTAAACATTATAGTCATGCAGTAACAGCATCAAACAACAGACTAAAGTGCAAATTAAATATGGCACTGTCAACTAGAACTCTGTTCTGTCGCTCTGTATCGTTCTCAGGAACTCACAGATTTTTTGCAAGGAAAACCAGAATGTCAACCTTTGCTGGTTTCAAAGACGAGCGAGTACAAGTCACTATATTCCCACCAGCACTGAAAAGACGCTCTGAAGGAGCACTTGTGGCAAGGACACAGAGATACTTGCGCGCATTTTATCGTATTTCCAAAATACTGTACCATAGTTTTATTTGACACTTCTTGCAAACAACCATTCTCTTGTTAAGCTCTGTCTTCCCTCAGAACGTTGTAGGATATGAAATTAGTTTTAAAGACGAAGAAGCAAGTTGTATTGCGCTGTCTCCCTCCTCCCTCCATGCTAGCAGGTTCATTCAGAAGGGAGCACTAGCTTGCTGTACGGTGGCCTACACAGCCAAAATTCTACGGTGTCCGAATGGAAACATAATGAAATATGCAAAGAAATTCCACACAACTGATGTGCTGCCCCTCTTTGGTATTAGACTTTCAGTTGTGTCAGCTTCTGTCGAACCTGAAGCCATTGTGTTAGAGCGTGCAGTGTTAACTTGACTTCTCCCCCTCCCTGCCTGCTCAGTTTTGCTCCGCTCGGCTCACTCCCAAGTCACGTGACCAGTCAAATCGCAGCCTGTGCGGTTGGAGAATCGCGTTTTAACATATCGCGAGATTATCCCAAATGCAATTAATCGTTCAGCCCTAGTGCCCATGACCGTCAGAATGTGACTGAACAATGTTTCACAAGAGAAGAGAAAGCAGATGACATCACTGATAAGAGAGGATAGACTAATGGCCCTTTTCCACCGGTCGGCTCGGGTCGGATGTTACGTCATATGTGCGTCGCAGAGACCCCCTTTCATCCTTTTCCACCGGATATTCCGTGCTAAACGGCGCGAGATTTCCTGAGATTTTCGGGCCAGTTTCATAGGTGTACTGAGGCGAGCTCACCCGCTCCGGAAGGAGGGAGGAGGAGACACAAGCTGTTTTCACGGAAGAGAGGGAAGCGATCACGGCAGGACTTTTACATGAATAACACGGTAAAAACAATTATTATTTTATAAATTTATAGCAAAGATGGGTCTTCAGCTGAACGTGTCCTTAATAAAATCACGTACTGCTCAAAACTGCAGGATTTTAAAAAGTAGATTCGCCACGAGCAACACGCGGCGCGCGGGCGGCTTTATGTCTTTAAATGTAGCTCAATGAACAGATATAAAATATATTTCATAGCTGACTTTAATAGTACGAGGGCTCCTGAGCTTAACCACGCTTTAATATTGTCACGTAGTGGTCAAATATGCTGCATTTAAAGTAGTTTCGCTTTGACTTTTTCCAAAACCTGTGCTTGCACAACGAAAATAAATTATAAAAATTCGAATTTTATTTCAAATAACTCCAACAGGATACATTTCGTATATGAACATGTTGTGATCACACTAGATTTTTTTGAAAAATATCAGCTATGTGGTTTTTGATAGAATTGATAATATGTGACACAAAGTAGAAGGGAGAAAATTAATGGTGGTAGCTTGACACAGTTATGTCTATAAAACATTGAATTTTATTTCAAATAACTCCAACAGGATAACAGTATATGAACATGTTGTGATCACACTAGATTTTTTTGAAAAATATCAGCTATGTGGTTTTTGATAGAATTGATAATATGTGACACAAAGTAGAAGGGAGAAAATTAATGGACGTAGCTTGACACATTTATGTCTATAACACATTGAATTTTATTTCAAATAACTCCAACAGGATACAGACAGTATATGAACATGTTGTGATCACACTAGATTTTTTTGAAAAATATCAGCTATGTGGTTTTTGATAGAATTGATAATATGTGACACAAAGTAGAAGGGAGAAAATTAATGGACGTAGCTTGACACATTTATGTCTATAACACATTGAATTTTATTTCAAATAACTCCAACAGGATACAGACAGTATATGAACATGTTGTGATCACACTAGATTTTTTTGAAAAATATCAGCTATGTGGTTTTTGATAGAATTGATAATATGTGACACAAAGTAGAAGGGAGAAAATTAATGGACGTAGCTTGACACATTTATGTCTATAACACATTGAATTTTATTTCGAATAACTCCAACAGGATATAGACAGTATATGAACATGTTGTGATCACACTAGATTTTTTTTAAAAATATCAGCTATGTGGTTTTTGATAGAATTGATAATATGTGACACAAAGTAGAAGGGAGAAAATTAATGGACGTAGCTTGACACATTTATGTCTATAACACATTGAATTTTATTTCAAATGACTCCAACAGGATACAGACAGTATATGAACATGTTGTGATCACACTAGATTTTTTTGAAAAATATCAGCTATGTGGTTTTTGATAGAATTGATAATATGTGACACAAAGTAGAAGGGAGAAAATTAATGGACGTAGCTTGACACATTTATGTCTATAACACATTGAATTTTATTTCAAATAACTCCAACAGGATATAGACAGTACTGTATATGAACATGTTGTGATCACACTAGATTTTTTTGAAAAATATCAGCTATGTGGTTTTTGATAGAATTGATAATATGTGACACAAAGTAGAAGGGAGAAAATTAATGGACGTAGCTTGACACATTTATGTCTATAACACATTGAATTTTATTTCAAATGACTCCAACAGGATATAGACAGTATATGAACATGTTGTGATCACACTGTGTTGTTTAAAAAAAAAAAAACAGTTTCTGGACTAAATTAATCACATTTTTCTTTTACAGTCAACAGAAGAAAATCGCCAGAATTCAACAACCTGTGTCATCTTCTGGAGGAAGACGTGAGACACCAGATGGAAATTTGTTACTTCTGTTTGTCACTTCAAACTTTTCCTATTAAACGTTATATTTTCTTAAGTGGTGTCCTCGAACATTCAATTTCCTAAACTTATTTTATAATGTGAAGTGTGTATTGTGTTTAAATCCATACTGGAAGTTAAGAGAACTTTCCATTTGCATTTGACCTTTAAAGAATCATAAGATAAAGATTATTAGAATCTGCTCAACTGTTATTACGTTATAAATTATTTGGTTCTAGGATGAAGTCATACAAAAAAAGTCAAAAATTAAAAGTGGCCAAAGTCCTTTGGACAGTTTAAAGTTAAAGAATTCACAGACCATCCATCTACCATCTACCCATCTACCACCCAGCAGCAACTTTACCAGGGAGACACTGGCAGTTTCAAAGATCACAGTGTGATGTTTTAAATCAACTTTATTTATAAAGCACATTTTAAAAACCACAGGGTCAACCAAAGTGCTGTACAATAACATAAAAGACAAGTTAATTAAAAACTATAAAAAGCATACAAAAATAAATACATATACCAGTCTTACTGCAGGTGTGTTAACATGCCATAAAAGATAAGATCACGTGTTAAAAGCCAAGGAATAAATGTGTGTTTTTAAATAAGATTTAAAAAGTTTTGAGGACTGTCAGCAGCAACTGCTCAGCTGATCTGAGATCGGGGAGGGCAGGAAGGTTGAAGCAGCTCAGATAAATATGGTTTTGCAACTTTATCAAGCACCTTGTGCATAACTAAATAATAAAATATGCTTTAATACATCTTTATTCTAAAAATACTAAATTGGAAAATACATGGGTTTAAAGAAGGCAACAAGGTAGGATTATGAATTGGGTTTAAAGATTACAGCTCATGAGGTACTCAATATAGCATGACATCTCTTTCACAACATTCTGTCAAAGCCTTTATTGTGTTCCAAAAAAGCTAAGTCTGGTCCTCTGGACATTCAAAAAACAAAACAAACCAAAGCAAAAAAAAAAACAACTGTAGAAACGTTTCGTCTTTCGTCCGAAAGACTTCCTCAGTCTGAGAAGCTGTGTTCAGCTCAGTCTTATAAATAGCACCCTCCCACAGTGGATCAACCAGTTGGCTGATGACAGCCGAAACCAGCTGCTCACATGATCAAGGAGGACCATCAGCCTGACGATGGATCGTTAACACCCTGATGGTTGTTTGCTATTCACAGAGGGCTGAGTGATACCAGCAATAACAGCATTGTAAGTGGGGGACAGTTGAACCCGGAGGCCTCCACCTCTGTTTAATGATGGACGGTTTCTTTTCACAAAGATGGCCTCCTTTACTCCTCTCTCAAACCATTGTTCCTCTCTATCAAGGATGTGAACATCTTCATCCCTGAAAGAGTGACCGCTGGCCTGGAGATGAGTGTAGACCGCAGAGTCCTGACCTGATGATGTTGATCTTCTGTGCTGGGCCATCCTTTTGGCCAGTGGCTGTTTAGTTTCCCCGATGTAAGACTGATCACAGCCCTCCTGACACTGAACAGCATACACAATATTACTCTGTTTGTGCCGGGGGACTGGATCTTTGGGATGAACCAGTCTTTGTCGTAATGTATTTTGGGGTTTAAAAGCCACTGGGACGTTGTGTTTAGAAAATAAACGTCTCAATGTCTCTGAAACTCCCGCAACATACGGAATGACCACTGGTCTGGGTCTGGGTTCCTTCTTTTCACCTGATGGCTGGCTGGAGTCCTGTTTGGGTTTCTTCTCTGCTTTCAGGAAGGCCCAGTTAGGATATCCACATTTCTCTAGAGCCTGTTTTGTGTGTGATTTCTCCTTCTGTCTGGCTGCTGAGTTAGTGGGGACGCTGTCTGCTCTGTGGTACAGAGTCCTGATGACTCCTAACTTGTGCTCCAGAGGGTGATGGGAGTCAAACTGTAAATACTGGTCTGTGTGTGTGGGTTTGCGGTACACCTCAGTTTGCAAATTTCCTCTATCAGAAACTGAGACCTCACAGTCCAAGAAAGCCAACCTGCCATTTTTTACATCTTCTCGTGTGAACTTGATATATTTATCCACAGAGTTGATGTGATCAGTGAAATGTTGGACTTCCTGAGATTTAATTTTAACCCAGGTGTCGTCAACATACCTGAACCAATGACTTGGTGGTCTCCCTGAAAAGGATGTCAAAGCTCTCTTTTCTACCTCCTCCATGTACAGGTTGGCAACAATAGGAGAAACTGGAGACCCCATAGCACACCCATGTTTCTGCCTATAATATTGCTCCCCATATGTGAAGTAGGTTGACTGCAGGCACAGTTTCAAGAGTTGACACAGTTGTTCTGTGGAAAGTGTGGTCCTGTTGCTCAGAGTGGTGTCTGATTTTAACCTTAAACAGACCACCTCTACTGCTTCATCAACAGGAATGCACGTAAAGAGTGATGTGACATCAAAAGAGACCATTGTTTCATCAGTCTCCATGATGACATCCCTCACCTTATCCACAAAGTCCATGGTGTTCTGTATGTGGTGTTCTGAGCTGCCAACTAAAGGGATGAGTACAGATGCCAGATATTTGGAAACATTGTAAGTGACCGAGTTAATCATGCTAACAATTGGTCTTAAAGGTACACCCTGTTTGTGGATTTTGGGTAAACCATACAGACTTGGCGTGGCCTCCCCTGGGTACAGTCTGTGGTACAGAATATTGTCAATAGCCTTGTCCTGCTTCAAAATTTTCAGGCAATCTATCAACTTCTTCTTGTAACCACTTCCTGGATCTCTTTTCAGCGGTTCATAAGTGGTTAAGTCACTAAGGAGTGACATAACTTTCTCATGATAGTCTTTCTGGTTCAAAATCACTGTGCACCTTCCTTTGTCTGCTGGGAGAATTATGATGTTTTTGTCTTTGCTAAGAGTGGTGAGTGCATCCCTCTCTTCTCTACTGATGTTGGAAGGTGGTGGTTTGGCATTACTGAGACAGGCTGAAACTTTGACTCTGAGTTGTTCGGCTTCAAAATCTTTAATTTTGTTGTTACGGATGGCTGACTCAGTGGCTGTGATCATCTCTACCAACGGAACTCTACTTGGTGCCACTGCAAAGTTTAGTCCCCTGGCAAGAATCTCTGTCTCCGGCTGGGTGAGCTGTCTGTCAGATAAATTCTTCACCCAATTTTCTGTCTCCCTGGCATGTAGCTGTGTAGTGGAGTGTTGTCCTACACTGAATGTGTTGTTATTAGAATTGTGATGGTGTTGACGAGTTATCAGTAAGTTAAATTTGTTTTGTTGTCGAGTCTTGGACTTGACATGCTGTGCTAAGCGTGCCTGATCTGTACAGTCCATCACTTGCTGAAGTGTGGTCTGATCTAGGAACGTTGTTAGTTTTTGTTTAATGTGCTCTTCTTTGGCCTTCAAGGTCTCAATAGTAAAATTGGTCTGTCTCACCCGTTCATTCAGCAGCTGCGTCTGTGCCTTCTGAAGGATCTTGCTTGCCCGGTGCCCGTTGACCGACGATTTCAGTTCCAGGCTCTTGGGAATGATGCCACTTTGTCTGCATCTAAGGTTGAATCGCAAGTGGTTCCTGTAGTCCGCCCTCTTCCTAGCTGTTTTCTCAAACTCTCTAACAAGTTTGAGGCAATCCTGGCCAAAGTGGTTCAAAATACCCTGATGCATGCTCAATAATCCAGGTAGAAAAATCAAAAAAAGCTAAGTCTGGTCCTCTGGACATTCAAAAAACAAAACAAACCAAAGCAAAAAAAACAACTGTAGAAACGTTTCGTCTTTCGTCCGAAAGACTTCCTCAGTCTGAGAAGCTGTGGCAACCAGTTGGCTGTCATCAGCCAACTGGTTGATCCACTGTGAGAGGGTGCTATTTATAAGACTGAGCTGAACACAGCTTCTCAGACTGAGGAAGTCTTTCGGACGAAAGACGAAACGTTTCTACAGTTGTTGTTTTTTTGCTTTGGTTTGTTTTGTTTTTTGAATGTCCAGAGGACCAGACTTAGCTTTTTTTGATTTTTCTACCTGGATTATTGAGCATGCATCAGGGTATTTTGAACCACTTTGGCCAGGATTGCCTCAAACTTGTTAGAGAGTTTGAGAAAACAGCTAGGAAGAGGGCGGACTACAGGAACCACTTGCGATTCAACCTTAGATGCAGACAAAGTGGCATCATTCCCAAGAGCCTGGAACTGAAATCGTCGGTCAACGGGCACCGGGCAAGCAAGATCCTTCAGAAGGCACAGACGCAGCTGCTGAATGAACGGGTGAGACAGACCAATTTTACTATTGAGACCTTGAAGGCCAAAGAAGAGCACATTAAACAAAAACTAACAACGTTCCTAGATCAGACCACACTTCAGCAAGTGATGGACTGTACAGATCAGGCACGCTTAGCACAGCATGTCAAGTCCAAGACTCGACAACAAAACAAATTTAACTTACTGATAACTCGTCAACACCATCACAATTCTAATAACAACACATTCAGTGTAGGACAACACTCCACTACACAGCTACATGCCAGGGAGACAGAAAATTGGGTGAAGAATTTATCTGACAGACAGCTCACCCAGCCGGAGACAGAGATTCTTGCCAGGGGACTAAACTTTGCAGTGGCACCAAGTAGAGTTCCGTTGGTAGAGATGATCACAGCCACTGAGTCAGCCATCCGTAACAACAAAATTAAAGATTTTGAAGCCGAACAACTCAGAGTCAAAGTTTCAGCCTGTCTCAGTAATGCCAAACCACCACCTTCCAACATCAGTAGAGAAGAGAGGGATGCACTCACCACTCTTAGCAAAGACAAAAACATCATAATTCTCCCAGCAGACAAAGGAAGGTGCACAGTGATTTTGAACCAGAAAGACTATCATGAGAAAGTTATGTCACTCCTTAGTGACTTAACCACATATGAACCGCTGAAAAGAGATCCAGGAAGTGGCTACAAGAAGAAGTTGATAGATTGCCTGAAAACCACCACCTTCCAACATCAGTAGAGAAGAGAAAGATGCACTCACCACTCTTAGCAAAGACAAAAACATCATAATTCTCCCAGCAGACAAAGGAAGGTGCACAGTGATTTTGAACCAGAAAGACTATCATGAGAAAGTTATGTCACTCCTTAGTGACTTAACCACTTATGAACCGCTGAAAAGAGATCCAGGAAGTGGTTACAAGAAGAAGTTGATAGATTGCCTGAAAATTTTGAAGCAGGACAAGGCTATTGACAATATTCTGTACCACAGACTGTACCCAGGGGAGGCCACGCCAAGTCTGTATGGTTTACCCAAAATCCACAAACAGGGTGTACCTTTAAGACCAATTGTTAGCATGATTAACTCGGTCACTTACAATGTTTCCAAATATCTGGCATCTGTACTCATCCCTTTAGTTGGCAGCTCAGAACACCACATACAGAACACCATGGACTTTGTGGATAAGGTGAGGGATGTCATCATGGAGACTGATGAAACAATGGTCTCTTTTGATGTCACATCACTCTTTACGTGCATTCCTGTTGATGAAGCAGTAGAGGTGGTCTGTTTAAGGTTAAAATCAGACACCACTCTGAGCAACCCCTTACCAAAAAGTAGTATATGCAAGTATACTTAAAGTACACTAATTTTAAACTAAAAAAATAAGAGTATACTTTCAGTTTACTTTTTAGGTACTTATCAAAAGTATACTTAGCCAAGTTTATTTTACACAATACTTGACTTATACTAAAAATAAACTAAAAGTCTAAGTATACTTAATCTATACTTCTGTTTAAACTTTTGGCCAAGATATTTTACACAAAGTATTTTCACACTGGTTTATTTTTAGTACTTCTGTTTTAAACGTTTTGTCAGTTTTTTTTATATTGTTGTATATACTGTATATATATATATATATATATATATATATATATATATATATATATATATATATATATATAGTATATTGTTATTATTATTATTGAGCATGCATCAGGGTATTATTATTATCATCATTATTATCCAGGCGTACGTGAAACGTGAAGTACTGCTTTCTGCCATTTTTCTGTTGTGGTCTTCATGCGTTATGACTGGATTGGGGGTAGAACGTGATCATTTACGTTCCAACCAATCAACGCCACTCTTGCTTGTCAGGTTGCATGTGAACTTTGTCCTAACCAATCAACGCCACTCTTGTTTATCGCAGGAAGTATCATGTGATCATATTCAACCAATCAACGCCTCTTGCTTCGCGCGCGCTTCGTTCAAATGTAGCCATTTCCTTTTCAACTGTTGGACAAGAAACTGTTGTTGTCTCGGAGCGCTCGTAAAACTTGCTTTTTATTAGACGTCGACTGGTCTGACTCTGGACGACGACTGGACATTCAGTTGGAAGTTGAAGGTACAGTAATCGGTTCTGTTTTGTTTATTTGCTAGCTGTTAGCTCTGTTCGCTTGAATGAACAAAACCTGCCGTTGCTAAAAGCTACGGATGCTAAAACGCTTAGCTAAAACTGCAGCTGAGTGGACCATCTGGACCTGAGATGTGGAGCAGGTTCTGTGGACAGAACTCAGCAGAACCAACGTTTGAGAGGCTGCACTCAGAGTGGGAGACTCTGAAGAACGTTGCTGAGCTTCAAACAGACACAGAGTCCAGGAGAGAATTAGTTTCTACTTCCTGAACGTTTCTCCACTGCAGCCAGATGTTGGTCAGCTGAACATCTGCAGAAACAGGAGACATGTTTGTCCTCTCCTGTTCACTTCAGCTGTTCTGATGCTGGACACAATTAAAGGCCTGGCAGTCCTTGATATATAATATATATAATAATGCACGGCCCACCACCTTTCATCTTTCTTTTAGACTAAGATCAGATCAAGTTCGAGTCAAACCTGTAAAATAATGATTAATTAATTAATGTGTTTGTTTGTTTGTTTGCATTGTTTCTGTCCACTTCCTCAGCAGTTCGTGGTGGTAATGCACCACTACCAGTGTCGTGTAACAGGGTTGTTGTTTAATTAATTTGATCAAAATGTATCATATTTATAATATTTTTCTTGTTTAGCAGAAAAGTTTATCTAGTAGTTATTAGAAATGTTTCTTTTAATGTTTGTGGAAACTCCAGGTTCCTTTTGTTTGTGTAGTGACGACGCCCCGGGAGTTTGTACAACACATTTTACCCACTGTCTTACATTTGTAAATGTCTGTGTTGCAGATGTTTAAATTCATTCGCAAGCTGTGTGCGAAGAATTCATGCTGCCAACAGCCCTGCAGGGCTGTGAACAGGCTCGTGACTTTCCCTTTAAAGAAAAGGCAAACCCTTTACCAGGTAAGTGTTGGAAAATCATTCATGATTATTTTTGATACCTAATATTACAAGTGAGTATGGTGTCACCTCCTGATGAGAAACCTGCTAAGTTTTATTAATTTTATTAAGAATGACTTTCCCACAGACCAAATTGGTATTGGTAACTCTAAATTGTCCCTAGGTGTGAGTGAGAGAGTGAATGGTTGTTTGTCTCGTTTGTCTCTATATGTGGCCCTGTGATGGACTTGCGACCTGTCCAGGGTGCACCCCGCACCTTGCACTGTGATTGCTGGATATGGGCACCGGCGACCCCCGTGACCCAAAATGGAAGAAACGGGTAAAGATGATGGATGGATGGATGGATGGACTTTCCCAGTAGCCCAACAGCACATGACTTCTTGTCCAATATGTCTCTGATCATTAGCATAACACAGTATTTATGTTAGCTCTATTTGTTTGGCAGGAAGAAAGCTGAACATTGGCTTCACCACCAGGGCTAAGCTGAACAAGTTGCTAGATGATGGAGAATATGGAAAGATAAGGTAAAGCTTATTTTTTAACACCAAGAACACAGTAGAAATAGCCTCTCAATTATTACTGATACCTCTGACCACTTGAGGAATTCCACCTGTTCCCAGCTTTTTGTGTGAAGAACACACAGTTCAAAACACTTAAAATTCAATTGTTTTCTACTCTTCTTAACATTTAGGCTCTGTATTTATATGTTTTGTTGCTGTTTTGCTGTTGATATGTACATTTTCTGCTAAACCCACTGGAAAATGAAGAATGTCTCTAACTTTTCTCTTGTCATTTTTGACTAAACCTACATCATAAAATGCTCTTCATACAATGTAACAGTTAAAACACAGTCAAAAAGGTGGTAAATACTAACATTTATGGAGGACTTACTGACATTATTAGAAATAAAAGCAGAAATACATAAATAGACCATTAAATGAATATATGAACTTAAAGTTTTAAAGTTTAGTTTAAAACAAAGCAAACAGGAAAACACCTGTGCTTTTGTTTTAAACTAGCCTGGTTGATACCAGACCCATGTCCTTCACTTCGCTTTGGACTAGGGTCTGGCATCTCTGCCATAGACAACGATTTCTCCTGGAGATTTTTGAATGGACCAATCAGAGAACAGGAGGCAGAGTTTTGTTAGTTTAGCCTGACGAGGTCCAGGCTATCAGATAAATTGCTCAGAAACCACTCGGTGGATATTTTTTCTGCCACCAGTGTGTAATTATATGTCTTTAATTTACTGACTGTTGGCCTAGATGAAACATTTGAGATAAAATTCGATTTTTTATCATTTATTTTCGTAGCGCACCCGAGGCTGTTTGGAAAATATCAAACCGAAACTATTTAATATCCAGCAGATTTGACCATTTCGTGAATTGATTTAGGAACTGTTAAGCTCAGGAACACTTCTGATATAACGTCAGCTATGAACTATATTTTTTCTCAGCAGAGAAATAATAGTTTTTTACCTTGTTTTGATGAAAATTCGTTCGTGGCGGCAGCCATTTTGAATGACGACGTCAGTCGACATCGTTCAAAACTCCGCCTTCTGCTCTCTGATTGCTCAGGAACACTTCTGATATAACGTCAGCTATGAAATCTATTTTTTCTCAGCAGAGAAATAATAGTTTTTTACCTTGTTTTATTGAAAATTCCTTCGTGGCGGCAGCCATTTTGAATGACGACGTCAGTCGACGTCGTTCAAAACTCCGCCTTCTGTTCTCTGATTGGTCCGGTCAAAACCTACCGGAGACATCCTTGTGGATGGGAGAAATGCCAGACCCAGCAGTGAAGGGAAATGAGAATTGAGCGGAGCTGCGTAGGAATGGCGAGGGCCAGGCTAGTTTTAAACTAAACCTTAAACTAAACTGAGGCCGCACAGACATCTGCACGTGGATCCTGCTTTATCCTGTCTGTTGACCAATAGGAGAAGAGCTGATCCAGGAAAGGTTTCCTTTTTTATTAAATTGGTGCATTTTAAGTTATTTATTGGTTTTTATATGTTTTAGTTATTTATTCGTCCATTAATATATTTCTTTTTACTTTTTATTTCTAATTATGTCAGTTTTGGTCCTCCATACATATTCAAACATCAAATAGTCTTTCAATCTGACACAGATCTATAAAGTAGAGTGTAGGGAGTCATTTTCAGTCAATTTCTATTGTAGGATGTAGCCAACAGGATGAGGGCAGGTGAAGCTCACCAGCACAATCAAACCCTGTTGCCGCGCTGCCGCAACCCCCCCACACACACACAAAAACAAGATTCTCACTCTTTGGCTTTTTGAAAAGTTGGCAGCCCTGGTGTGTGCTGCTGAGGCAGATAATTTGAGGCAAGTAAAACACTGCAGGTTAGGTTATTCTAGCGTTTAAATAAGCCATATACAGTATGCTACGAGTTTTTTTTTTTTTGGCTTAGTTCCTGGATGGTTTTTCAAAGAGACAAGGCCACGCATCCTCACGCTGTTTGTGTCGCATGTCTGTTAACACACATGCGCTCACTAGCCAGCAGAACAATAACCGCAGCCAGGCTGAAATACTAATTTACTTTAAATACGTATTTCGGCAACATGACTGTTTTTGTAGCTGCTTAAACAAGAGGCTGAGGAGGAACCAAACAGTTCCTGAGCTCCACTTATGTCAGCATTTAACAAGTAAAGAAGAAAATACAACTTTATAACTTGATGTTGATTTATTTTCTCACACTTCACCTGCTTCTCTTTACTGCTGCCAGAAAGGAGAATGATGAAGTGATGTTGTTTAGAAGAAAATGTCTCGCTCACTTTTCTTCATGTTACTGCCACAAGTGCAGCTGTCTGCATGTGCTGCATCACTTGATTGATGTGACAGGAGGAAGAGAGGTGTTTGTGTGAACTCTTCAGAGTGAGCTCTCGTCCATCTTCTCTTCTCCTCCATCCTGTTGGAAGCTGCAGACTATTGACTTCAGCTCACTCACATGTTCTCTTTGATTCAGACTCTGCAGGTTGTCAGAGATCAGCTGTGCCTCTCTGCTCTCAGCTCTTCAAGCCAACCCCTCCCATCTGACACAACTGGATCGGACTCAGAACCTAGCCTTGAGAGGTAATTTCTAAGTAGTTTGAGTAAAGCAATTAAGACACTGATTTTTAAAACCAGATGTGGAAATGGAGAATGCCTTGTCTTCTACTTCCTGTTCCTCCTTTATATCTCAGCTCTTCATTGCACAAATGACTAATGTAAATTTTGAATGGTCTCACGACATCCTGTACTGTATAGTGACACACAATTTTTGTTCATTTGCCCCTTGTTTTTTCTTTTTCTTTTACAGAGCTTCTAGCAGTTGTGAAAAAGTCTAAAGATGTGGCGATCGGATCTCAGCGTTGCTTCCATCCACTCAACACCAGCTGTACACTTGTTGCTCCACCCATCTCTGTTCAAGTGTTGTCTGACCCTGATGACATGGTAATTAACTGAATGCATGGATACTATATGTTATTGATCCATTTGGAAATCATTACAATACAATTTATTTCTACATCTTTTGATTGCACACATAAATGATAGATAAGTGATATGATACCCCTTGATGGTATGCAATAAAGCTATAGAAAATAGGCTTAGACATATTCATTGCAAAGATGAATATATACTATAGATTTCCAAATACTGTACTGTAAATGAATGTTTAATCATTATTTGGTTAACAAGATCCATGTGTTTTGCAGGTGCCTGTTGTGCCGGATGTAGAAGTCCAAGGCGAAAGGTGAAGTCTCTACGGACCAGCTCAGCCTTGCTGGTTGGAGATCTTGCAGTGCTCATCTACGGGAGAGAGTTATTGGCCAATTGAAGTTTGACTGGGAGGCAATCGGGGGCTCATAAAGATGTGGAGTCAAAGCCTTTGGACAACACAAAGCTTGATACTTGGTGAGTATATAATTTAGGACAAAACTCATTCTAAAATACATTCCTAATGTTTTTTCTCGTTTTATGAACAAATTACTGGAATGTTCCATGCTCCTCACGGTTTATGATGCAGATTCTGATACAATCACCTAAAAATGCCATTCACTGATACCATATGGATTAGATTGGATTTGGTTATGTGCTCTATAATAAAAAAACAGTTTACAATCAAAGTTAAATGCAGGTTACGGGTATTATTTGTAGTTGTTAAATCAAAAATATCTTTTTTTTTAAAGGTAACCACAATTACTTTTAACATTAGACTTTAATTAGTCATTGTTTTAACTGTAAAACAATGACTGTAAAAATACTGTAGGGTGTTTAGTTTTGTAAATTTTTAAAGTATATTTTAACATGTGTATATTTTAACACATGAAAATATATTTTAAAAATGTACAAAACTAAACCACCCTACAGTATTTTTACAGTTAAAATAAAAGTTTATCAAATAAAGTCAAATGTTTAAAAGTAATTGTGGTTCCCTTTAATAATAAGTTATTGTTTATCACTCGTGAAACCTAGAGACATATTTTAAGGATATGTTTGATGTGAGAGTAATTACACTGATGATAGAATAACATAACATTGGAGTAATTTCTGTTTTTTTGGTGTGTTTTTTTTTTTTTCAGTCTACACCAAGCCAAAGTTCCCTGACACCACCATGCAAGATGTGCGAAGAGTCATAAGAAGAAGAAAAAAAGCAACATAAACAACTACCGGTGAACTTTTTTTTTTTCTTATCCCCCCCAAAGATGTGAAGATGCCTTCTGAAAAGGAAAGACTTCAGTTTCCAGTTGGAGACACTATTTTTGCTTTGTTTAAGCAAATGCACACATTTTTACATTGTGTTCTGGACTTCATGTTTACACTTTGAAATGCAAATGTGCACCTTTTCCTTTTCAATTTTTAAAACTGGAAAGGGATTCATTTTAATTGCTGCTGTTTTGTAAACTGTTTTTGAGCTGCACCTTAATTTTATATAAAAATATTGAAGTTCTCAAGACCTTGTTTTATGACTTTGTAAACACATCTTTCAGAATACTTTAAAAAATATTTTTTAGCATACCGGTATACTGTAAATAGTATTGTGCAAGTATTTTTAAGCAAACTTACAAGTGTAACATAACAATTACAATGACAACATGGTATTAGTTTTAGAAATTCAAAAATTTTAACTTAAATGATAAAATAAACTGTAAACTAGAAGTAAATAACAAGTGCATTGGAAGTATATGAAAAAGTGTACTAGTGGTATACTTTAAGTATACTGTAATAAACTAAAGTATGAACTAGAAGTATATAACAAGTGCATTTGGAGTATAAAGAAAAGTATACTAGTGTTATACTTTAAGTATACTTCAATAAACTAAAATATGAACTTGAAGTACACTGGAAGTCTAATTAAAAGTGTACTACTAGTATACTTTAAGTATACTTCAATAAACTAAAATATGAACTTGAAGTACACTATAAGTACATTGGAAGTCTAATAAAAAGTGTACTACTAGTATACTTTAAGTATACTTCAATAAACTAAAATATGAACTTGAAGTACACTATAAGTACATTGGAAGTCTAATAAAAAGTGTACTACTAGTATACTTTAAGTATACTTCAATAAACTAAAATATGAACTTGAAGTACACTATAAGTACATTGGAAGTCTAATAAAAAGTGTACTCCTAGTATACTTTAAGTATACTAAAATGGGCCAATTTAGTACAAAAAAAGTTTATTGTAAGTAAACTGCGAGTATACTTAAAAGTACACTTAGAGACATATACTTTATATACTTAAGTATACTTAACAACATATACTTAAAGTATACTTCTTTTTGGTAAGGGACAGGACCACACTTTCCACAGAACAACTGTGTCAACTCTTGAAACTGTGCCTGCAGTCAACCTACTTCACATATGGGGAGCAATATTATAGGCAGAAACATGGGTGTGCTATGGGGTCTCCAGTTTCTCCTATTGTTGCCAACCTGTACATGGAGGAGGTAGAAAAGAGAGCTTTGACATCCTTTTCAGGGAGACCACCAAGTCATTGGTTCAGGTATGTTGACGACACCTGGGTTAAAATTAAATCTCAGGAAGTCCAACATTTCACTGATCACATCAACTCTGTGGATAAATATATCAAGTTCACACGAGAAGATGTAAAAAATGGCAGGTTGGCTTTCTTGGACTGTGAGGTCTCAGTTTCTGATAGAGGAAATTTGCAAACTGAGGTGTACCGCAAACCCACACACACAGACCAGTATTTACAGTTTGACTCCCATCACCCTCTGGAGCACAAGTTAGGAGTCATCAGGACTCTGTATCACAGAGCAGACAGCGTCCCCACTAACTCAGCAGCCAGACAGAAGGAGAAATCACACACAAAACAGGCTCTAGAGAAATGTGGATATCCTAACTGGGCCTTCCTGAAAGCAGAGAAGAAACCCAAACAGGACTCCAGCCAGCCATCAGGTGAAAAGAAGGAACCCAGACCCAGACCAGTGGTCATTCCGTATGTTGCGGGAGTTTCAGAGACATTGAGACGTTTATTTTCTAAACACAACGTCCCAGTGGCTTTTAAACCCCAAAATACATTACGACAAAGACTGGTTCATCCCAAAGATCCAGTCCCCCGGCACAAACAGAGTAATATTGTGTATGCTGTTCAGTGTCAGGAGGGCTGTGATCAGTCTTACATCGGGGAAACTAAACAGCCACTGGCCAAAAGGATGGCCCAGCACAGAAGATCAACATCATCAGGTCAGGACTCTGCGGTCTACACTCATCTCCAGGCCAGCGGTCACTCTTTCAGGGATGAAGATGTTCACATCCTTGATAGAGAGGAACAATGGTTTGAGAGAGGAGTAAAGGAGGCCATCTTTGTGAAAAGAAACCGTCCATCATTAAACAGAGGTGGAGGCCTCCGGGTTCAACTGTCCCCCACTTACAATGCTGTTATTGCTGGTATCACTCAGCCCTCTGTGAATAGCAAACAACCATCAGGGTGTTAACGATCCATCGTCAGGCTGATGGTCCTCCTTGATCATGTGAGCAGCTGGTTTCGGCTGTCATCAGCCAACTGGTTGATCCACTGTGGGAGGGTGCTATTTATAAGACTGAGCTGAACACAGCTTCTCAGACTGAGGAAGTCTTTCGGACGAAAGACGAAACGTTTCTACAGTTGTTGTTTTTTTTGCTTTGTTTTGTTTTGTTTTTTGAATGTCCAGAGGACCAGACTTAGCTTTTTTGGATTTTTCTACCTGGATTATTGAGCATGCATCAGGGCCTTTATTGTGTTCTTCTTCTAGTGGTGGCTAGTACTGTAGTAAATAGCTTGAGGGAACACTACTGCCACCATGTGGTAAGACGAGTAGGATTCTGGACCCCGCCCACAGAAGGGGTACAAAAAAGCTGTGGAAACAGAACATAGATGTGACCCGACCCGAACTGAGCCGACCTGAGCCGATCCAACCCGAGCCGAGCCGAGCGGTGGAAAAGAGGCATAATTTGCCGGTGTGGAAGTGGTTCGGTTCTGTTAAACTGCAGGTTTCTTCTGTTGCACCAAGGTCCTACTCGGTTTCTTTATTTTGCAAAACGTGACGGAGAGTCGTTCTAACTAGCGGTGGGAGCATCTAACTTGTTTAATCTGAAGAGTTTCCACTCGACAGAATATGATGAGAGTCAGAAGATGAAGCACAATAAAGTTTGAGCCAATGTGTCCCTGAAACTACGAAGTACTGAAACAAACAGCTCCAGTGCTGCATGTTTTTTTAATTTGTTAATTCAAAATAAAACAAATTCATCAGAACGAAAAAAAAAATTTTGAATGAAAAGGTGCAGAAAAAAGAAAAAAAGATATTATAATATCTGCCCCTTATTTAAAAAATACAAAACTACAAACAAACAACAACAACCTTCACTTGAACAATCTCCAAACTGAAAACAAAACAACTTCAGGTATCCTTCACCTGCACTATACCTTTCAAACAACTTTAAATCATCTTTTAAAACGTATAGTTTTAGAAATGTTTATGGTGATATCAAGTCAACGCCACCATCCTGTTCCCTGAATTACAACACAGCTCCTTCACATTAGTTCTAAATTGAGGTTTTATCAGGTTATAATGACTCTTTTTTAACACATTTTAATTGAATATTTGGGGGTAATATTTTTACGAGTTTTATACACGACTTGTAAAATACTACGTTCAACCAAATCATAAAATTTTAATAATTTCAATTGATGAAATAATATATTTGTTGGGTGGCCATAGCACTTCCTACTAATAATTCTTATACTGTAGCTCTTTATTGTAAGGTTTGTAATTGTTTTGCATGCTTTTCCCCAAACTTCAGTAAAATAGATTAAATATGGAACAATCATTACATTATACAATATATACAAAGTTTTGTCATTCAAAAACTCTTTTACTTTATACAGTAATGTAATTGATTTTATTTTTATTCTAAAGTAATTTACATGAGATTTCTACGTCAGCTTCTCATCAATAATGACACCCAAAAGTTTTATTTAATTAACTCTATGAATTTCAATGCTGTTTATTTTAAAGTTGTTGTTTAAAGTTAAAACTATTAATATTTACACAGTTGAGAATTTTATGGCAAGAAAGTTCATGCTCAATAATCCAGGTACCAAATCCAATAATTCTCAGTCGGGTCATGTGGACGGTTTCTTTTTTATAGAAACTGGATGGAGGATGGAGGGTGAAACGTTTCTATAAAAAATAAACTGTCCACATGACCTGACTGAGAATTATTGGATTTGGTACCTGGATTATTGAGCATGAACTTTCTTGCCTTGAACCACTTTGGCTGGGGCTTCCTACCTGGGAGAAGTCGACGAGGGACAGGACGGCCCCCAGAAACTATCTTGGCTCCAGCAAATTGGTTGGTCCACTTAAGGTGTTTACTGCTTGGTGGGGAAACAATTTACTGGAACTCCTCTGACTGATGATGCCCTCCGGATGGAGGGTGAAACGTTTCTATAAAAAAGAAACTGTCCAGATGACCCGACCGAGACTTATTGGGTTGAGAATTACCGTATTCTCCGGTCTATAATACGCAGTATTTTTGCTCATTTGAATGTCCAGCATATTAAACACCGAAGAGTATTATTCATGGATTTTTTTCCCATATTTTTAGACTCATTTTTCACTCTGATTCTTCGTTTTTCATTTTTGGCGAAAATGGTGCAGTACCAGTTTCGGCCGCTATACGGGCGCTGTAGGCAGCAGCCAGCAGAGGACTCAGAGAGTGAAGAGGAAGAGGGGCCACTTCCAGAAGTTTCTACTTGCTGTGTCCGAAAAAAGCCTCCTTTGGTCGGACTGATGACTCTGTCGCTGCCCGCTCCCTGCTGTGGATGTAGCTGTTTTTGTTTGCAAGATACCACTCATAAACCACACCGCGGATTTTTAAATCCAGCTGATTTCACATTTGGTTCAGCTCAGGAGCCCGTCTGCTATAGTGAGGTAAGAAATATATTTTTAAGCATTTATTTAGCTAAATTTAAAGAAACAAAGCGTCCGGTTTGACCGGCCTGGCGCCTGCATAAAAATCATCGGCAAACTTTTTTTTAAATCCAGCTGATTTTAACATTTCGTTAAAGCTCCACTGACATCATCTTTTGACTTTTCAAAAAATGGCACAACATATATAAATATTAAGATTGACCCCTGACCGTTTTTGCTAAAATAATGTTAAATGAATGAAAATTCTCTCCCAAAACAGTTTAAAATTAGCGCCATTTTTTTAACACGATAAATAGGGATTTCGCCGTCGCAGGATGATGACGTCATGTAAAGGAATTTCCCTACTGCGCAGCTTGAAAACAATGGAGGAGCTACAAACTCGATCCGTCCAATTTAGCCATTTAAAAGTTAATATTTTAGCGGATTGTCTGCAGAGAAGCCAAAGTTATTTCCAGTAAACAGCAGGTTATAATTTTTTTCAGCTCCTGCTGGTTTTTGGAGACTTTTCACTTCATGAGGTGAGCTCAGCTGCTGTGTGGAGTTACATGCATGTGGACGAGGCAGAAGTAATTCTACAACATGTACATCGTCTCCAGCCTCCACAGCACTGAAATGGTAATATATTAGTTAATGTTCCTAATAATTATTCAACATTAATTAATAGTTTAAAAAATTAGTCCCTTTTAAAATATCTGTTAAATATATTATTCTTTTATTTTATTTTGTTTGTGTTTTCAGGTTCTCCAGTCCATCACCTGAGGCTCTTCATGTTGAACCACTAGTACAACCCAGACTTTCACATCACAGCAGGTAAGATTGCATCAACGAAAAGAATACTACTCAACAATATTCTTTGATGTAAATCTGTTGATTTTCTGTGGTTCTGATGAGGGAAGTGACAAAGTGGATGCAGCATTCAGCCCATAATGGACCCAGATGTCCCCTGCGTCCAGACCTACAACACCTGGACATCCATGAGCGTTGTGGAGCGAGGATTCACAGAAATGTCTTCACCTGAAGAGTGGACCGAGGTGGAGAACAAACCTTGATATTGTTAAACAACAGATGGAGACGTCTTCAGGATCTGTAGAACATCAGGACTGCTGCAGAAAGCTACGTTTGTGCATCAAGACATTAAAATATGCAGAAATACTACAACTGGCCAGAGCATTGAGATGAAAATGAATCAATGAATTTAATATTTTTTTCTGAGTGTTCAAATGAACATGTTGTTTGAAAAAAGAAAAAAGGATAACAATGAACCAAGTGTTTCTGTAGTTATGTGTAAATAAAGTTACGGTAGTACACTATATTATCTGTTAGTGTTGAGTTATTCTTTGTGAGAATATTTGTGTTATTCTTTGTGAGAATATTTGTGTATCTGTTTTATTTTCATTCGTGCATCTACAACTCACAGCTCATACTTTAGTAAAAACAAAATTGGTGAATGTTGAAAGAAACATTTTATTAAAATAAAACCATCCCATATTATCAAATAAATGAAAACCTCTGGGGAAACATTAATATGAACAGATTATCAAAATAAATTGAGTTTAACACATATTAGCAAGTGTTGTTTGACTTCATCAGCTCTGTAAAAATGACTCCAACACCTCCTCGTCCACCCTCCTGTCCAGGTGTTGTAGGTCTGGACGCAGGGGACATCGGTCTAGTTTCTCCTCATCCTGCTGCTTGTACTTCTTCAGACTCCACCACCTCCTCGCTCCTCCACGCTCATGGATGTCCAGGTGTTGTAGGTCTGGACGCAGGGGACATCGGTCTAGTTTCTCCTCATCCTGCTGCTTGTACTTCTTCAGACTCCACCACCTCCTCGCTCCACAACGCTCATGGATGTCCAGGTGTTGTAGGTCTGGACGCAGGGGACATCTGGGTCCATTATGGGCTGAATGCTGCATCCACTTTGTCACTTCCCTCATCAGAACCACAGAAAATCAACAGATTTACATCAAAGAATATTGTTGAGTAGTATTCTTTTCGTTGATGCAATCTTACCTGCTGTGATGTGAAAGTCTGGGTTGTACTAGTGGTTCAACATGAAGAGCCTCAGGTGATGGACTGGAGACCTGGAAACCTGAAAACACAAACAAAATAAAATAAAAGAATAATATATTTAACAGATATTTTAAAAGGGACTAATTTTTTAAACTATTAATTAATGTTGAATAATTATTAGGAACATTAACTAATATATTACCATTTCAGTGCTGTGGAGGCTGGAGACGATGTACATGTTGTAGAATTACTTCTGCCTCGTCCACATGCATGTAACTCCACACAGCAGCTGAGCTCACCTCATGAAGTGAAAAGTCTCCAAAAACCAGCAGGAGCTGAAAAAAATTATAACCTGCTGTTTACTGGAAATAACTTTGGCTTCTCTGCAGACAATCCGCTAAAATATTAACTTTTAAATGGCTAAATTGGACGGATCGAGTTTGTAGCTCCTCCATTGTTTTCAAGCTGCGCAGTAGGGAAATTCCTTTTCATGACGTCATCATCCTGCGACGGCGAAATCCCTATTTATCGTGTTAAAAAAATGGCGCTAATTTTAAACTGTTTTGGGAGAGAATTTTCATTCATTTAACATTATTTTAGCAAAAACGGTCAGGGGTCAATCTTAATATTTATATATGTTGTGCCATTTTTTGAAAAGTCAAAAGATGATGTCAGTGGAGCTTTAAACTCAAGAGTACGTCTACCATTAAAGGAGAAATGAAAAGTGTTTTTAAGCTAATAGTAGTCTAATGAAAAGCATAAAATAAGCTTGTTGAGAAAATTTCACAAGTCAAAAATGTCATCCTAACTCAAATTTAGACTTTGCAAAGTGAAAAAATTCTCATCTGGTGTTTTTGACCCCCCTCCCTCTGCTTGCTCTCCGTCCCCTGAATATGACATAGGCAGTGCAATGGTCGTCCCTCATACAGTAATATTAGTGTGTGTATCTAGTATTTTTTCAACTTTCATCATTTTGTAAACCGCCCCCTAGCTTATAGACTGTAGTTATGTTATCATTCACAAGAGTTTGTATATATTTTTTGTTTATGTAGTGTTTTGTAGTTCTGTTTGTGTTAATAAAAAAAAAAATCTAGTAGTGGACAAAAAGGTTTCAGTGTGTAGCAATTAGGGATGCAGCAAAAAAAATCTATTTTTTAAAGAATCAAGATTCTTAGTCCTGGCGATTCAGAATCGATTCTAAAAGCCCCAAAATAGATTTTAAAACTTTTTTAAAATTTTATATTGTATTTTTACCGCTCCTGTGCATTCGGCCGCTGTAGAATTTTGGCCGTGTAGGGCCACCGTAGTTAGTTAGCCAGGCAGCTCCCAATGGAGCCTGCTAGCAAGGAGGGAGACCCTGCATGTTTCAACTTGCTCCTTCATCTTTAAAAATCATTTTAGATCCTACTACCGTATGTTCTGTGGAATACAGAGCTTAACAAGACATTGGTAACTGTTTCAGGACATTTTCAACACCCCCACTTCCATGTTAGCATACTGCGCTAGCATGCTAACGTTAGCATACGGCGCTAGCATGCTAACGTTAGCATGCGAAGGCTATTCGTATTTCCAGGATAGAAATGCCCATTAATGCACTAAATCACCAAACTGTTTTTGACAAACTTAAGTGATATCCTTCGGATTCAAAAAAGTATTCTGCTTCCATTTTAAATGACAGACAAGAGGACAGTAATGATGGGTTTATAGCTTCAGTGTTATTGTAAGATAGCAAAGGAGGTCTTAATTGTGTCATAAAAGTGCGTCCAGAAAATGACTACAGAAATCACTGCACTTCGGCATGTAGCAGGAAAAATGTAAAAAAAACTATTTCTTTAAGCTACTGACTTGAAAAAAGCATACTAAGTATGTTTATGTGTGTCGTTTACTATATGAAATTCTTGTTATATCGATTTTTTCAGATTTGATTACATTTCTCCTTTAAGTCAGCTCAGAAATACCGGTATATTTTTTAAGCGTTTATTTAGGTAAATTTAAAGAAAGAAAGCGTCCGGTTTGACCCGCCTGGCGCCTGCCTAAAATTCGGCAAACATTTTTTTTAATCCAGCTGATTTGAACATTTTGTTAAGCTCAGAAGCACGTCTGCTATGAAGTCAGCTAAGAAATATATTTTTTCTCGCAAAGAAATAATGGTTTTACCGTGTTTCCTTGTGAAGATCTTCGTACTCGCTTGCTTCTGTCGCCGCCATCTTGATTAGGGTAAATGAGGCGCTAACGCGTCGCGTGGTGATGACGCGTATTAAACACCGAGGCGTATTGTGTACGTTTTTTTCTTGTTTATTGTTAATAATTGGACAAAGCGGATTAAACACCGGAGCGTATTTTCCTCCGGTGTTTACGGTATATGTGATTTCCATTTTTTTAGAGGCTAAATACAAATAAAAGGTGAACATTAATTTATTTGTATATAGTTTTTTTTAGGCTTTTATATTGTTTATATCGATATCGAATTATATTGCTATCGACCGAAATTAAGAAATATATTGTGATTAAAATTTTGGCCATATCGTCCAGCCCTAGCTTCTATTTACTGGTAATTAGCCATATCGCACCATGACGTAACAGTTAACCTGTCAAATCATCATATACTTTATTAACATGACACCCTGTTGCTTCAGTCCCCCTGAGTCAGCAGTTTAGACGCTGTATGACACCCTGAATTAGCATTTAACTGTTATATTATCATATACAATGTTATTAACGGGTGTATGACACCCTGACTAGCAGTTGAACAGCTATATGACACACCGAGTTAGCATTTAACCGTTAGATTATCATATACAGTACATTGTTATTACCGTATTTTCCAGTGTATAGGTCGCACCTTTGGGTGGCTGGACTCTCCCTTAGAGATAGGGTGAGAAGCTCAGTCATCCGGGAGGGACTCGGAGTAGAGCCGCTGCTTCTCCACATCGAGAGGAGCCAGTTGAGGTGGCTCGGGCATCTGGTTAGGATGCCTCCTGGACGCCTCCCTGGTGAGGTGTTCCGGGCATGTCCCACCGGGAGGAGACCCAGAGGAAGACCCAGGACGCGCTGGAGGGACTATGTTTCTCGGCTGGCCTGGGAACGCCTTGGGATTCCCCCGGAGGAGCTGCTCCAAGTGGCTGGGGAGAGGGAAGTCTGGGCCTCCCTACTTCGGCTGCTACCCCCGCGACCCGACCCCGGATAAGCGGAAGAAGATGGATGGATGGATGGATGGAGGTCGCACCTTTTTATGGGTTTTTTCGAGGCCTGCGACCTATACTCAGGTGCGACCTATACAGTATATGGCTTGTTATCACTTTCGGTGAAACAAATGTTTAAATCCAGCTCATTTCACAATTATGCTCATTTATTAAGGAAAAGTTCAGCTCAGACATATATTTGCTATAATTTTTATCAAACAAATAATTGTTTTTAAGTGTTAATCTTCTTAAAAGCCTTGCTGTGCGCTCCTGTGGCAGACATTTGCAGCAGAGCTAAACGTAGGTGCAACCTATACACCGGTGCGACCTGCTCCTGTGGCAGACATTTGCAGCAGAGCTAAACGTAGGTGCGACCTATACACCAGTGCGACCTATCTAAGGATTTTTCCAATCCATTGGTGATAATTGGACAATGCGACCTATACACAGGTGTGACCTATACACCAGAAAATACTGTAACAGGTGTATGACAACCTGACTTAGCAGTTTAAGAGCTGTATGACACCCTTGGTTAGCATTTAGCCTGTCAGATCATTGTACACTGTTATTAACACCTTCATTTGCATTTCATTTCATCAGAACACAAGTTTTATATAAAAAGTGCTTGGAAGAAGGCAAGATACAGCAACACATTGTTAACAGGAATAACAATAATATAATAACCTTCATTTATATAGCACCTTCCAGTAACAACTTGCATTGTCCAAAGTGCATTACAAGATAATACAAAAAAAAAAAAAAAAAGACTGGTATTTTCTCCCTAGCTTCATACAGTGCTCTTGATGTGTTGTGTATTAATATTTATGTGCTTACTGCATTTTAAAGGTAAGATGTTTGTGGAAGAACTGAATCTTATTTGCAACAAATTCATCTACCAAGGTTGGAAGCATGTTTGAAAAGTAAAAATTCTGGAGGAGTTTCATCTGTGTACAGTGTCTGTAAAGTCTTTGTCAAAAGAAATGTCCAACTCCAGATGTTCTGTTGGTGTCCAGATAACCAGCGTGCCGCTCTGCAGCTCCAGGCACATCACTATCAGCTGAAGCTGGAAGAATAAATGTACAATATGTTTTAAGGAAGGTTTACAAATACCCGTCACATTATTTCATTTATTTTCTTTTTTTTTTCCATTTACACTTTATTTATACTGGTAGTCTCACTGAGTCACGAGAACTAATTTTTAAGAGAGACCTGTTTAGAGAGCAGATGGTGAAGGTTAAGGGCCTTGCTCAAGGGCCCAGAGTGGGGCAAATGAGGGTGGAGGCAGGTGTGGGTGTTCCACCTTTTCCACCCACATTTTGATGTTGACGGTACCGGAAGTTGAACCTGCGACTTTCCAATCACAGGCCCACCTTCTCTAACCTCTGCACCACCACTCCCCCAATAATTCATATATTGTAACTTACAGCATTTACTCACCAGCAGGTAGAATCCACTTTGCCCATTGGGAAGAATGAGGTACTTTTCATCTTCTAAGCATCTGATGTCACAATTTGGCCAATAGTCAGAGTCAGAGTCAGAGAGAATTTATTGTCATTTGCACCGCATGTAGTACATGTGTTGAAAACGAGATTATGTACACAGGGTCCCAGTTACATCCAACAACAAATGCAAGAGAAAAACAATAATAACATCTAGGATTAACTAAGAGAGACATCAGCTAGTAATACACTAAGCCCTAATGTAGTAGAAAAACATCATTATAAACAGCAGCACGAACATGAGCAGATGGTCACAGATGAACGCAGCAACAAGAAACAGATCAGTATCAGCATGATGTGACATTTTGCAGTGTTTATTCTTATTATTTATTTATTCATGAGTCTGACAGCCTCAGGGTAGAAGCTGTTCCTCAGTCTAGTGGTTCTACATTTGATGCTCCTCAACCTCCGTCCCGAGGGGAGTGGTGCAAAGAGTGAGTGTGCTGGGTGAGTGAGGTCTTTCATGATGCAGGTGGCTCTTTTTCTGCATCTGGAGGTGTAAATGTCTGTGATGGTGGGGAGACTGACTCCCACAGACTTCTGTGCAGCCTTCACCACTCTTTGTAGAGCTTTCCTCTCTGCAACTGTGCAGCCTCCATGCCACACGTTGATGCTGGAGCACAGGACGCTCTCCACTGCACACCTGTAGAACGAGGTGAGGACTGAGCTTCTCAGACCGGCTCGTCTCAGCCGTCTGAGGAAGTAGAGTCTCTGATGACCTTTCTTGATCAGGCTGGTGGTGTTATTGCTCCAGCTGAGGTTATCATTCATGTGTACACCCAGGTATTTGTAGCTGGAGACCACCTCCACCGCAGATCCACCTATATACAGTGGGGTGTGGGTGTGTTTGTTCCTTCTGAAGTCCACAATCATCTCCTTCGTCTTCTTCACATTCATGTGAAGGTTGTTCTCTTTGCACCAGCTCTCCAGATGTTCCACCTCCTGTCTGTAGCTGGATTCATCATTATCTGTGATGCATCCCACCACAGCTGTATCATCTGCAAACTTAACAATATGACAGCCTGGATGTGTGGCTGTACAATCATATGTGAGCAGAGTGAACAGAAGAGGGCTCAGCACACATCCCTGAGGAGAGCCAATAGAAACTCTGAAAATGAAATTAAGCTATTTAGAGGACTTTTAATCTGTCGGAGCTGCACTGAGTACAACAATCTATCCAAACTAAAAACAGTAGGTGCACACTATCATTATAAATGCAATTAAAGTAATTAATAAAAATAAAACAATTATCAGCATTTATTCCACAGTATTGCAGCAGTGTGGCAGCATGACCCTGCAGTGTGTGAACAACCTGCTTGTATTACACCTGATGCTGAAACTAACACCCAGGCTCGGTGAAGGAGGACTTTAAGGCTTTAGCTGGGCTCTGTGTCTGCTTCAAGATAAATAAGATTGTGCTCCACCTGTTTCAGAGCTTTTCAGTTTGTTCATTGATTCACTGTGATATGCTAGTAGATTAAGCTAAATATGCTAGTAGAAGTAATCTGCAGCCACTTCTTCAGCTCGTCCCTTATCCCTCCCTCGTCTGCAGCAGGATGATTATATTGTTTAAATTAAATTCACAAAGGTCGGACTAACTTCGCTCGCACTGTTTGCACATACACAAACGTAGTTTTTGCTCCGCCTTAAGTTGTGCACATATTACATGCAAACGTCATCAAAACAATTTACTTACGGTTCTGAAAATGCATGCACACTGTAAATTGTGTAAATACACAATAATATCATGAGTACTGTGCACCAAAACAATTTAATGACTTCCGCTCATTATCAATCAGTTCATCTGGACAGTTTCTTTTTAGTGAATTTAATGACTTACTTTTTGGTCGTATCTTGCTGTGTAGGGTGATCAGACGACTCTTCTGCACGTCATGGGCTTAATGCAAACTGCGCATGCATATTAACTAAACGTATGCTACCATGACCTGTATGCTGGCTGACGAGCGAGCCAAGATGGCGACGCGTCCGGACGCTTTTTAAAACGTCTACATTTAAATCGGACTCCAGCATAAAATGAGCGCCTTTTGAGAAGCCAAAACGGACTTCAGTGACTTGTAAGACTGAAATTGTTGCTTGATGGTAATTCAGTAACGTTCATATTTTTTTTAAATACATTTTAATCCTGTTACGTGTACCCGGCTAGAAGTAAGCTAGTTTAAAAGAGAAAAAAATGAGCAGCAAACGGAAAAATGAAGATAACAAAAGGAAGTCCAGTTCTCCAGTCAAACCGTTGAAGGCGAGCACTGAACACAACTACTGTGATCAAAATAAATATTCTGATCTGAACATGGATGATGATATCTTGCCATTACCTGATTCTCCAGTTAACAGCCCAAATGCAAAAAAAAATTTGTGGAGATGGGTCACAGCCTACTTTAAACGCCATTTTGAAAGCAGTGAACGACAGAGGAGGAGGTAAAAGCTGACATCAAGGATATTAAAACAGCTACGTATTGAGTTCATGCATGGTGAAATTGATGACTTAAAAAAAGAGAATAGTATGTTGAAGAACAAAACTGAAAAGTTGAAGGCGACACTAGAAGATCTACAGGATCGTGTCGCTGATGCAGAGCGCTACAAACGGAGATGGTGCCTTCGGCTCTATAGAGTCCCTGAGAAGGAGAATGAAGATCTGAAAGAGATCATCTTGGCTATATGTAACAAAATCGCACCTGATCTAGGATCCAAAGCAGCTGCAGGAATCGACGTAGCTCATCGGCTGGGGAGACGAGACAACACTAAGACCAGAGCCATCATCATCATCCTCTTTGCTTATCGCTCAGTAAGAGACATCAACGCGAAGAACAACGTATATCTACGAGAGGCCAAACTTTGTTTTGGTGAAGACCTTTCAAAGGAAGACAAGGATGCCAGAGCTGCTCTGTGGCCGATCATCGATCAAGCACGCAAAGATGGAAAGAGAGCCTACTTTGTGGGACGAAAAGCTTTCGTAGATGGAAAAGAAATTCGACAGGCATCTGGACAGCAGTGTTTTTGATCGAGCAGTAAGCTTTACATATTTCACATAGGTTACATAGTGGTGTAGTGATATAGGCCTCTGTCTTGACCTTCAAGGACACCTCTCTGCATCTCTTTGGAACTCTCAGTGTTACACCTTCTTGAAGCCTTCAAGGAGACGAGTAAACACTATTTTGGTTAACAATTATTATGAATTAATGGACACTAATTAATCAGATTGAACTTTCTCTTTAATGTGTGTTAATTCAGAATTGATCAAACAGTATTTTTGTCATTTCAATGATGATTTTACTAAGCTGGTATATTTTAAATATGACAAAGTTAAGAGAACATCTCAGAATGATCGTGCTTTAAACTGTCTGCTCTATGCAGAATGTGTCTAAAGTTGAATGAACAATTCTTCGTATTTGTTTGAACTGTTTTTGTTTCAAAGGAAAAGTGCTAGACATAGCTTGCTTTCGGTCTCCCGTCCTTTCTAAAAACAATGAATCTGTTCTCAAAACAAAGTACTGACTTGTTCACATGCACCACCTGCATCCTCTCAAGTATGTTTTCTATGTTTTGTCTACCCTATCATCTGTCACTCAAACTCACTCAGTTGCAAAGTCACTCCTTCTCTAGTGATGGACAGCCAATCAGCAGGAAGTATGTGACTAAGTCACACCCCCTTCTTAAAGGGCACTTCCTGCATTTTTGGCTTTATGTTTTTGGAAGAGAACTTACTGCCAACTGTTTTCTCTCCTTTGAAAAAAGCTGGAGACGCCCGGTCATTGTGCCAACTCGACCCACGTCTTCAGCAAAGGTTCAAACAGCACGTCAGCTGTGAACCCTTCGAGTGTCACAGCTCCAAGCGGTGACACTCTTTCTGAAGTTATCTTGAACAAAACCAGAACCAGGCATCACTCTGGGAGGCCGACGCAGACGGTCTCGAGACCGTGGCAAGATGAAAGTGGTCGCCTGTAAAACGCAGCAGCATGCACGTTTGGCTTGACTAATTTACCGGAGTCGAGACAGGATCATCTTCACGAAGGTAAAAGTGTTTCATCACGGGACGGACGTCCAGCCGAAACCGAGCAGAGGGTGCCATCACTGGTTAAACATCTCAAGATAAGATTCAACCATTTCATTTCAATCTTTTATCTTTCCTCCTTAAACTCCTCCTTATGTTTATTTTCATCATGGTAAACTTTAAGTAATGTGCCAACAGAAAGGTCCAACTGTCTGTTTGTTTTAATTTGAATTCTTGTCAACGTAGTTATTAAATCAGAGCTAATATCGATACAAATGTTTAATGTAATTCTTGTGATAGTTTCAATAAAAGGTCTATTTTTTTGGTAGACCAATATAAATTGAAGTTTCCTGTGAAGTTACATTTCTGGCTAATCACATCGTTAGATTTGTTGATTTAATCTGAAAAAGTTGAGACCCCGTGAACTTGGTGGCATGTTTGTGCAGATAAAAGTCTGCTCATACCTGCACGTCTAAAACTATAGGTAAGTCAGTAAACTGACCTCGTTTGTGTTTAATTACACAAACGGCTTATAGATTTCCTCTACAGTGGCTTCAAGTTTAACCTTAGAGTCCTTTTCAATGGTTGACATTTTACTAAGTTTTTTCTCTTTATTGTTCTTAAAGAGTAGGCATTTTGGAGTTATCATTTATCTGTTAATACAAGGGGTTTACGGAATAATATAAAAAGAAAAGCTTTATTTTTGTTTGCTAAAGAGGCAAGAGCTGATTTCATTTTTCTTCAGGAATGTCACTCATGTTTGGAAGATGAAACCTTTTGGAAATCCCAATGGGGCAAAGATTTATGGTTATCACATGGTTCAAACAAATCAAGGGGAGTAGCTACATTAAAAGACAACTTCAAAGGTCAAATTTTAGATGTCAAATCTGATAAGGGTAATTGGATCTTCATAGTAATTGAATTTCATTCCTACATTTTTCTGTTGGGTAATATTTATGGATATAATTCTGATTATTTAAATTTGATTTTCTTGAAGGAGTTGGAAGACTATGTTATTTCTATGTACAGTACCAAATTCCCATCTGCAAAGGTTATTTTAGAAGGAGATTTTAATTTGGTTTGGTCCCCTCAGCTAGACAGATGTCCCTCAAGACTTAGAATTGGACAAAATCTTCTTATGGACTTTTCTAACAGACTGAATTTATTGGACATTTGGAGACATCGTCATCTCTCTGGCTGTCAATACACCTGGAGTAACAAAACTCTTTCTGCTCAATCTAGAATTGACGTATGGCTTATATCTTAACGTCTGGAGAAACAAGTAACAGAGGTAAAGATTTCTCCTGCAGTTTTAACTGATCATAAAACCATTTCTTTTAAATTAAAGCTGCTGTATGTAACTTTTCTAAAAATATATTTTTAACATATTTCTTCACTCTGTCACTATCTCCTGACAAACTAATGTTAGACAGGTAATCTCTGGAAAAAACTATAGTCCTCTGGCTTCTCCCGGTGGTACTACAAGCATTTCTAAAAACCCACAGTGACCCGCCGTTAACCAGCCAATAAAAACAGAGTTTTGTTCATGAACGAGCTTCTCACGCCCATCCCCCGCCTGTCCCAGCCCGCAGCGCGCATCTGCGCACGTTCTCGTTTAAACAGTAGCTGTGTCAATCCACCTCTTTCGCAAAAAGCTCCTGTAGGCCGCCATGACAGTCCGGTGCCGCCCCCTCCCGGTGGTGTACCTCCGGCGGAAGTCCTGTAGCTTGTGTTTTGCTGTGAAAAACAAGCTGGGACACCAGTTTATTTTCTCTCGTTTTTTTTATTTTTGGGGTTGTTTCTTGCTGGGTTAGAGGGTGTTACAGCCAGGTATACGTTTGAGCAACGCGCTGTTGTAAACGTGAAGGATTTATCTCCATCGGAGGAGCCGACAGCTGCTCCTTCCTCTGTCTGTGTCTGGCTCGGACCTGCTCTCGAAGACGTCACGCTCCGATCAACTGTAGTTCGGTAAACAAAATATTCTATACAAATCATTTTGTGAAACCATGTCAGAACAATATCGGAGTATAACCGTCTGTTTAGTAGCTGTTTTTTTTTTTCTTTTTTCCCATGGTTCTATGGTTCCTGTACTGCTGTGGTTAGCTTAGCATGTAGCTACTTTAAAGGCTAACTTCCAGACGGTAACACTCACAACAAAGTGCTAGTCTTTGTTGAGCCTGGACTTTTTTTTTTGGGCTGAGTTATTTTAGTTAAACTGTTATTCAGCTGGTTATATATGATTGAGACAGTTTACACATCTTTTTTCAAAGACAGACCGTGTCAACAATGACTAGGCCTCAAAACCTGACCCGTCATTAAACCAGAGTTATTGAAGCACATTTAAAATAATGATGTAAATTAAAGAGGAGAAAAGTGATCTTGAAGCTACATTTTTACTAAAATGTGAGTAAATAAAGCATTTACTTAACAAATCTGTCATTAAATAATATAACTGTGTGTTGCACACGTGTTTATACAGTATTATTTATATTTATTTATATTATTTAATGGGGGAGTGGTGGTGCAGAGGTTAAGAAGGTGAGCTTGTGATCGGAAGATCGCCGGTTCAAGCCCCGGTACCGACAACAGCAAAAAGATGTGGGTGGGACAGGTGAAGCGGTCACACCTGTCTCCACCCTCATCTGCCCCACTCTGGGCCCTTGAGCAAGGCCCTTAACCCACACCATCTGCTCCCCCGGGAACCCTAAATATCAGCTCTCTGCTCCACACAGAGAGCTGTGGTAGCCCGGTGGTCTGTGGTTGTGTCAGGAAGGGCATCCGGCGTAAAAACAATTGCCAAGTCTTCATGCGACTAGTTCGCTGTGGTGACCCTTAACGAAGGGAGAAGCCGAAAGAAAAAAAAAAATATATATATATATATATATATATTATTTAATGACAGATCTGTTAAGTAAATGCTTTATTTACTCGCATTACAAATACTGTACTGCACACACTGTCTATAGCTATGTTTCCATCCAATTTAAATTCGATTTTTGAGCGAATTTTAGAAAATTTCGCTAAAATGTAAATTAAAATTATGAGGATCAGAAGTGTTTCCATTAAACTGGCTTGAAGCGCATCTGCAATGCCACGCAAAGCGTCTCTACGTCAGACGTCAGCGTCATTACGTCACACGTCAGCGCCATACGTCAGACGTCAGCGTTACGCACTTCCACAGTAAACAGGAAGTAGCGTTTGAAAACAGACATCTCGGCAAAATGGAGAGAATATTTCAGGTATGTGTTGCTATCGGGCAAGTTGTATTTATTCTGTCATGCCAACTAGTTTTAGCGATGTTACATGTTGTCCGGAGCGGAAACAGCTGATCAGTCACGTGACGTGAATGTTCGCTGCGGCAGAACTGAGTCGGCTAATCTGTTTCCATCTGTCGTTTAGCCGACTCAGCTCTGAATCGACTCCCCAAAAACTACCTCAAGCGAGCGTATAAACTTTAGAGCGACTTAGAGGAAGTTAACTCGAATTATGCCGTTTCCATTTAGCTTTTCTGATGCGATGCTTCATAATGCGCACCTAGAAACCTTGATGGAAACACGCCTTATGACAAGACACATTTTCTTTTTCTACTTTACAGAAGATTGAAGCCACGAGATCCATCCAGAGATAAGATCCTACGTCAAGTAAATGCTTTATTTACTCATTTTAGTACTAATACTGTACTGTACACACTGTCTATGACAAGACAAGTTTTCTTTTTCTACTTTACAGAAGACTGAAGCCACGAGATCCATCCAGAGATAAGATCCTACATTAAGTAAATGCTTTATTTACTCATTTTAGTACTAATACTGTACTGTACACACTGTCTATGACAAGACAAGTTTTCTTTTTCTACTTTACAGAAGACTGAAGCCACGAGATCCATCCAGAGATAAGATCCTACATTAAGTAAATGCTTTATTTACTCATTTTAGTACTAATACTGTACTGTACACACTGTCTATGACAAGACAAGTTTTCTTTTTCTACTTTACAGAAGATTGAAGCCACGAGATCCATCCAGAGATAAGTTTGTACACCTGGGTCCAGTCTCAGATCTACACCTTGGATTCCTGTGGAGTTGGCTGAAATCGGACGGTTCCACATGAAGAGAAATCTGTTCGGTTTGCTGGTCTCCATCGTTGCTTGTAGAACTGGTTTTGATCTTTATTCTGTGCCAATTCATTTTCATTAAGACAACACCACCCACAGTTGTCATATTGTACAGTATTCAGTTTCAACCGTTTTAAATGTATAATTGTAGCTTTTATTCTGAACTTTGTCAGTCTCCTAGGTGATGAAAACTTATAAGCTAAATGAATGTTTTTATGCTTTGCACATGTGAATAAAAACACTGGCCTAAGAACAATCAAGACCTTTACTTTTTATTTATGTGTATTACTATGAGTAGTATGGGTGACATCACAATGAAACTACTTCACATTATTAGACATTGAACGGTGTATTTTAATTATTGAAATAACAACAAAAAGAACAAATGTAAATGAACAGCAGATTTATTTATAGAAGATTTTAACTCGTTTGTTGCTGTGTAAGACTGCACAAAACTTCTGGACTTCTGGAAGTCGAGTTTCCATCCATGTCCTGGGAGTCTGCTGGTGATTGAAGATTCTACGACCTGAGAGAGGACCTTAACACAGAAATTTTTAGATATGGAGTACATAATTTCTCTGTTTTTTTTTTTGTATATAATATATATACTCCACACCATGAATGTTTTTGTTGAAAAGCTTATGTAATATTGTACGTATGAAATCAACTGAATAATGACTTCTTATTTTGTTTTATTCAACCACAATGTAACAGGTTCTTTAAATGGCAACACATGGTTTTCTCAAAACAAAAATGTACATATTTCATATTATCTTGTCTTTGAATATTGCAGAAAATATATAACTACTGTACTTTATCATCAACTTGTTAATTAAACAGCATGTGTTTCAACTTTGTACATTTCACTTGTGCTGTGACATTTTCAACAAATTTTATATTAAATGTCTGCTTTCATTCACAGCACAGACTTGAACTCTGACTATATTAATGTCTGGCTGTGATCTAAATATTCTGATATCAGATGTCATGTACCTTCCACAGTGTGTCCAGTCAGCCTGTCCGTGAGCAGTGAGATAAGACGTTATCTGTGCTTCACATGTCACTACTCACGGACTGAGCAGTGACAGCTGAGGCACAGTTAACGTCTTATCTTCGCAGCTTTTTAAAACATCCTTGGAACGTATCCACCTTTGCTGTGCTGCCATTTACGTTAGGTAAAGGTAACTTATGTGTAAATAAATAAATAAATCGCTAGCAAAGACGTTACCCCACAAACGTAAACAAGAGCGCGGGACCGCGGGCGGAAGTACACTCCCGGCTTCCGCTATGAATTATGGGTAGTGGCGGGAAATCGAAAATAAGGTGGATATGGCGGAGGCTTCCTCTTCTTCGGACCGTAGAAGTCCCTCTGGGTGTAAATTCCTCGTCTGAGCCCATCGACAATGTTTCAAAACTCTAGCCGCATAACCAGTGGTGGGCACAGAGCGCTAGAGAGCGCTAAAGCGCTAATCCGCTTACAACGGACCTAAATTATTTGTCAGCGTTTTTGTGGTTTGACTAACTTTTATAATTCATAAGCGGATTTGTGCTATTTTTATTTAAAATGCAGTACCGCTAATAACTAATTATCTATCAGTAAAAACAAATTATTTACAGGCTCTTATGCTGGCTCCGTAGCTGCTTGTTTCACCTTTTTCCCCACCGTAAAGAGCAGAGAGGAGGGAGGGTTGGAGAGGGAGCAGAGGGAGAACAGACTCGGATCTACCATGTAGGCAAATGATGCCGTTGCTTGGGGCCCCAAATCAGCAAGGGCCCCGGCTAGGGCTGGACGATATGGCCAAATTTTTTATCACGATATAGTTCTTAATTTCGGTCGATATCGATATAATTCGATATCGATATAAACAATATAAAAGCCTAAAAAAACCTATAAACTATACAAATAAATTGATGTTCACCTTGTATTTGTATTTAGCCTCCAAAAAGATGGAAATCACCATCAAATAAACATAAAATTCTCAACCCAATAATTCTGTCGGGTCATGGACAGTTTTTTTATAGAAACGTTTCACCCTCCATCCAGTTTCCAGATGACCCAACTGAGAATTATTGGATTTGGTACCTGGATTATTGAGCATGAACTTTCTTGGCATAAAATTCTCAACTGTGTCAATATTAATAGTTTTAACTTTAAACAAGAACTTTAAAATTTACAGCATTGAAATTCATAGTTAATTAAATAAAACTTTTGGGTGTTGTTATTTATAAGAAGCTGACATGGAAATCTCATGGAAATTACTTAAGAATAAAAATAACAAAATCAATTACATTATTGTATAAAGTAAAATAGTTTTTGAATGACAAAGTTTTGAATATATTGTATAATGTAATGATTGTTCCATATTTAATCTGTTGTATTGAAGTTTGGGGAAAAGCATGCAAAACTTTTACAAATCCTATTTTTATTTTACTAAAAAGAGCTGTAAGAATTATTATTAGGAAGTGCTATGGTCACCCAACAAATATATTATTTCATCAATTGAAATTATTAAAATGTTATGATTTGGTTGAACATAGTATTTTACAAGTCATGTATAAAACTAAAAAAAATATTACCCCCAAATATTCAATTACATTTTGTTTAAAAAGTTATTAAACCCTGAAGGGAATGTAAATGTTTGTAAAACCTCCATTTAGAACTAGTGTGAAGGAGCTGAGTTGTAAATCAGGAAACAGGATTGTGTTGACTTGATATCATCATAAACATTTATAAAACTATTTATATGTTTTAAAAGATGATTAAATCAAAGTTGTTGGGAAGGTGTGGTGCAGGTGAAGTGAAGGTTGTTGTTTGTAGTTATTTTGTATTTTTTAAACAAGGGGCAGATATTATAACACTATTTTCGTCTTTCTGCACCTTTTCATTCAGTGTTTTTCTTTCTTTTTATTCTGATGAATCGGTTTTATTTTCAATTTTAAAAAAACATGTCGCGCTAGGGCTGTTTGTTTACGTCGTAGTTTCAGGGAAACATTGGCTCAAACTTTATTCTTAATCTTCTGACTCTCATCATATTATATCAAGTGGAAACTCTTCACATTAAACAAGTTAGATGTTCCCAACGCTAGTTAGAACGACTCCGTCACGTTTTGAAAAATAAACAAACCGAGTAGACTCGCTACAGATGAGACCTGCAGTTTAACAAAACCGAACTACGTCCACACCGACGAATTAGTCTTTCCTCTCATCAGTGATGTCGTCTGCTTTCTCTTCGCTTGTGAAACTTTGTTCAGTCACATTCTGACGGTCATGAGCACTCGTTTGACTCGTTTTGAAGCGAAAACAACACGCTTTGGAGACTAGCTTAGCTTTTAGCCTGCTACCGCTAACGTCTGCTGCTGGAGTGAGCGCTGCGTAACAACGACGTCACCACGCACGTTTTGTGTCACAGCCTTTTCTGTCCGGGCAACCCGAACAGAAAGAGAAAAACGTCAGTGAAAAGTTGTAAAATCCTATCGAAATATCGAAAATATGCTTAAACTTCATATCATCGTTATTGAATAAAAGTATATCGCGATATTTATCGTTATTGAATTATCGTCCAGCACTAGCCCCGGCCCCGCCAGTCACCTACATCACTAACATTGCTCATGCTTGTTAATGTACATTTAACATAAAAATAATTATAGCTACGATGAAAACGAATCATTAAAAACGCAATACAAAAACCGGTCGATTTCTGTATCCCCCTACTAAAAATGGACTATTCCATCTTGACATCTTCCGGGTCAGAGGTGAACTCGGGTGCTAACGTTTATGGCTAGCTGTTTGCGCTCGGTCTCTTCATAAATCCGCAGAGAACCCCGCTGTTTCAAGCCAAATTAATGCGGCCGGAGGATTCTATTGTGTGTTTTGTGTCCACCACTCGACGGTGAGTCGTTTGTTTTATTTATTTGGGTTCCTTTTATGTAGAAATGCGGTTGCGACACGCCCGTGTATTTGAGATTTAAAAGTGGTCTTAGGGATTAAAAGATCATTCTCATTTTGTTAATTTTGTGGCCGAATAGAATATATGTACGTAAAGTATTAAATAAATCCTTTGATTTTTGTAATTTCATCCTTTTAGGATCATTTTAGTTACTTTTCATTAAATCTGTTGACTGCCTATAGAATTTTGGAATTGGTTTAATTTATTTTTCGGTTGCGCAACAAAAAAGAAATTACTATTTGTTTTTTGAAACAATATTGAAGTAAATTAAGCTTAATTGACTCTTATATGAATTAAACTTGGATACAACTTGGAAGTGCACTTTAAAACTTGATCTCTAACTTTAATTTTACCTGTACTGTTGATGTGGTCTTTGAATTGAAGTTATAATAAATTAATAATGTAATAAACTTTATTTGTATAGCACCTTCCTGCAATGCCTTGCATTGACCAAGGTGCTTAACAGATATAGGATAATCTAAAAAAATAAATACAAAGTACAGTATGTGCTAGGGGTGGGCGATATTGCCAAAAAATGATATCACGATATATTTTTTGAAATACCCCGATAACGATATCACAGACGATATTTCACATTTTCTCCTTTTACTGAATCAACCAAACAAATGTGTAATTTCAAAATGACTTTTCATAAACAGTCACCAGAATACAAAAAAAAATTCATATTTACCGTATTCGTCGGCGTATAAGTCGCACCTTTTTGCCTACATTTCTAAGCCCTGCGACTTATAGGCCGGTGCGACTTATACGTCGATTTTTCCAATATTTTGGTCATAATTTGACTTTGGTCTAAAACTCCAAAAATGGTGCAGTACCAGTTTCGGCCGCTATGGGCGCTAAGAAACCCTTTACAGTACCTACACTGTTGACATCTGCCTGAAGCAGGTGGAGCAACAGGAGCTGAGGTGGGGGAGGAGGAGGAGGAGGAGGAGGAGGGGGAGGACTCTGACAGCCCCGGTGAGAGTCAGAGTCAGAGACTCAGAGGAAGATGAAGCAGCGCTGAACCCCATTCATCAGTCGCTGGCAGAACTCTTCGCCAGTGACGCAGAAGATGAAGACTTCAATGGTTTTGAATAAATAAATAAAAACCATAAAATAAATACAGTATCTGTTTCTGTCATCATTTTAAACTGAGACACGTTTTTTACTGTAATGTCAGCTAATAAAAATATATTTTTATGTGTTTATCTTTAAAGATAAATGATGAAACACAAAATATACAAAAATTATGTTCATTTATTAATGAAAAGTTCAACTAAGACACATCAAACAAAATACTGTAGTTTTTATGTGATAATCTTGTCAAAAGTCCTTCCAAACAATTTGGCAGCCAGTTCATTTTAGGCAAAACACCAGTTCACGTGAGGTGCGGCCTATAGGCCGGTGCGACTTATACGTTGATTTTTCTATTTAATTGGGCATAATTAGGTTGGTGCGACTTATACTCCGGTGCGACTTATACGCCGATGAATACGGTAACAAGCAAAATAAATAAATATTTTTAAAAAATTGGCTGACAGTTTGAATCAGCTACCAAGTGCAAAAAGAATAACTTTTTTTGTAAACTTCAAGTATGTTAACAATTCTTGATCTGTTTGTAGAACAATATCTTTGAAGAAATAGTTTTATCCACATCTTTTAAACAGGAAGAATGTGCAGTTAAGAGAGATAGTAAAACAAAAAGCACATTTTCTTTAGAATTAAGAAGTTTTCGTAGTGCGCAGGATGTTTGTGCTTTAATTAATGGCTAAACAAATTCGACATGTTTCCTCCCTTACCCGAAACAACGTGCTTGCATGACTTGCAGAACATGGTCGTCTGATTCACATCTTCTTTTTTATAACCGAAGTAATTCCAAACAACAGAAGTTGCTCCTTTTTTAGGAATTAAATCGGGAGGTAGTTCCGCGACACTCTTGTGGACTTTCAAGAGTGGAGGAGCGCGGTGCCAAGTTACTTCATGTTCCCAGCAGCAGCGCGAGCTCCGGTGTTCGTGTGTGTGTGCGCGCTCCGGGGTGTGTGTGCGCGCGCGGTGGTTCAGCACACAGAGTGGCTGCTGGGAGGAGTTCGGGTTCCTTTCCTCGTTTCTGCAGCATCTGTTCATTATCAAGAGCTGATCAAGAGCGCGCATCCTCAGTAAAAACACGCAACGCACACACATGGCTCAGTGCTGCGCAGGTTAGATGCAGTCAAATGACGTCATCATAGGATGCCGCGATATCATTTTTTTCACCGGTGTCAAAAAATCCACCGGTATTATCGTAAACGAGACGATATGGCCCACCCCTAGTACTGTATGTGCATGTGTAATGAAGAATATAATTTGTACGTGCAGCTGTTAATACATGTAAAGTTTTTTTTTTTTAATGTTTGTTGCTCTTTTTGCCAACTGTGATGTTTCTTCTGTCCAGGACTGTAAATATCCAGGTGGGTCAGGAGGAGTTAATGGGAAGCTGCTGCTGTGATGTAAGAGGTAGGATAAAGGTGTATAACAGTTCATGCACCGCTAGTTGGCAGTCTAGTGCAAATATTGCATAACTTGTTGGCTAGCAATTGTTGAATTTAATTAGCGGTATAGAATTAGCTTCCCCTAATTTACATAAGACATTAGTGCTTTTGAAATTGCGGACCTAAATAAATTAATTAGTGCTTTAGAAATAGCGGAACTAATTTTTGGATTAGCGCTGCCCAGCACTGCGCATAACATATAGATAAAATGTCACACACTGCAGCAAAGTACGGTAAGAGCTAAAAAAAAATTCTGTGTCTTATCATTTTGCTGAAATAATCGTCTTCTTCCATTACATAAATTAAAAGCTGTAGCTACGTTAGCTTGCTACACATAACTTATTGAAAGGGTTATACATAATTTACGCTACTTTATTACAAATACGCAAAGATTTGAGAAGCAAATAGTTCATTCTTACCAGTGACTGCGCCATTGCAACTCTGTTTACTAGCATGCGCGTTCACAAGACAGGCCATGCTGTGGAGGAGGAGCTAAGGAGGCTGAGTTGCAGGTCAGCCGAGAGCAAGGGGGAGGGACCAGAAAGGTGTCTCTGTTCAAAATTTTTCTAAGTCCAGCATTTTCCTAGCCTGGTTAAAACCAGACCCTGTCCTTCACTTCGCTTCAGACAAGGGTCTGGACTTTATCCATAGAGAAACGATTCTTGCTGGAGGCGTGGCCTCTGCTGATGGCTGCTCCCCCGTGGTCTGCTGAACTTGACTTCAGCTCCGCCTCCTGCTGAATTTTCTCTCGCTCCGTTGCATATTGTGTTTATATGTTAATAAAACGTCCTAATAAAATAAAATAAAACCATGGAGCGCTGGTCCAACACACCAGAAGACCAGGAAATCTGATGGGACTCGGGCAGCAACTTAAAACCTGACTTTAATTCTCTCGTGACAACCTGAGGCATTTCCTTGTTCATTTCACTCGGAGGGTGAGGAGGAGAAGGAGGAGGGAGGAGGGAGCGATTACTTGACTTTTGGGAGAAAAAAAACCAAAAGCAAACTCCAGATAAGGGATTAAGAAGGGGAAATTAATAAATTTGTGTCACATATAAAACAGTCCTGCAGCGCTTTGCATCGCTTTGAATGAGAACATGCGGCTGCTCGCTGGCTGCGCGCTGGGACAGATGGGGGCATTTCCTTATCAGCGGAGGGAGAGGAGGAGGAGGAGGGAGGAGGGAGCGAACACTTGACTTTTGGCCAAAAAAACAAAAGAAAACTCCAGATAAGGGATTAAGAAGGGGAGATTAATACATTTGTGTCATTTATACAACAGTCCTGCATCGCTTTGAATGAGAACATGCGGCTGCTCGCTGGCTGCGCTGGGACAGGTGGGGGCGTGGGTTAGGGGCCAAAAACTCCGCCCCTTCTGTTCTCTGATTGGTCCGGTCAAAAATCTACCGGAGAAATCGTTGTCTATGAGAGAAGTCCCAGACTGTGCAGTGAAGGGAAATGAGAATTGAGCGGAGCTGTGCAGGAAAGCGAGGGCCAGGCTAGCGTTTTCCAGAAACTACATACAGCAGCTTTAAATCTTTCCAATAAGGAGAGTAGAAGAGTGTATAACCACTGGAAACTTAACAACTCACTACTAAATAACGCAGAACTTACATTATATATTCAAAAACTAATCACACAGTATTGGACAATTGCTCAAAATAAGAACCAGTTTGGGAAATATTGGGAGCTACTCAAATATGAAATTAGAAAATATGTGATCCAATTTAGTAAAACATTAATTCGTAAAAAAAGAGAAAAGTTAGAGCAATTAATTAGATCTATCTCAGATATCACTGCCATTACATCAGATGATGAAGTTCTTGTAACACAACTACAAAATTATCAAGAAGAACTAGACGAGAAAGAAAAAGCGCGTGGTGCTTTCATTCGTTCTAGATTAAAATGGATTGAGGAGGGTGAAAAAACAGTAAATACTTTTTTAATATGGAAAAAAGAAACATAGAATGGAAATCATTATCTAAATTAAATATAAATGATAATGTAACAGGATTACTCTGTAATCTCAAAATATGTGTCATATTTTTATAGAGATCTGTACAAAAAGGATGACTGTATGGATAGCACATGTTTATTAAACACATTAGTAGAAGTAAACAAAGTTAATGACTCTCTAAAAGAGGAATGTGATGATACACTCTGTATTGAAGAAATAAAATGGGGCATCAAAAACCTAAAATCTAACAAGTCACCTGGCAACAATGACTTGACCTCAGAATTCTATCACAAATTCTCTTCTGAAATTTCTGAATTTCTTCTGGCAGTTTACAGTGAATCTATTAACAACTAAGAATTACCGACATCAATGAAACAAGATCTGATCACTGATTCCCAAACCAAATAAAGACCAGTTAATTATAGATAATTGGCGTGGTATCACTTTATTAAATAATGACTATAAAATCTTGGCATGCATATTAGCTAAAAGACTGAAAAATTGTTTGAACAAGTTAATACATGAATCTCAATATCAAAGTCAAAGTCAAAGTCAACTTTATTGTCAGATCTGCAATATGTACAGTACAGGACATACACAGGACCGAAATTGCGTTTCTCTCAGTCCCTCGGTGCAACAGTAAACATCTAAACATTGAAACACTGAAACATATAATAATAGACATAAGCATAAAATAGTAAAACTAACACTGTCCTGAGTTTTTTGCATAGTGGTATAAGAGTATGAAAATTTACACCAACTCTAAAACTAAAACATTAAACATTTAATGAACATAATATTGTCCTGAGTTTTTGCATACTAGTATAAAAAAAGAGTATAAAAAGTATAACTAAAATAAACTAAAGGTTTCTAGCATTGACATTTGCAAAGTGGCAAAGCAGCGTATGAGTCAATGTACACAGTATATGTATGAGGTAGTAGTTGATGTTGTTATAGAGGCAAAAAGTGGCATATGCAGTAAGGCACATTGGGCATCCCTAAATAAGACCGTTCAGAGCACACTGTATATGTACCAGCAGTGGTGTAGATATTAGAGTAGTGTAAATAAATGTAAACAGTAGTAATTACATGTAAGCAGTAGTAATAAAAGTAAACAGTATTAATAAATGTAAACAGAGAATGTAAACAGTATTATGATTATAGGCAGTGATGTAATACAGACATTAGTGCAAGTATGAGAAGTAGTGCAAACTGTATGAGCACATGACCGAGAGTTTAGTGAAAACCCGTTTGATGACACAGAGTCTAGTGTTAAAAACTTTGTGTTGAGTGATAATGTGTGAGAAAGTTTTAGTGTTAAGGCAGTTCAAATGGGAGGGGGGGCAGAGCAGGCAGAGTGTTTAGCATTCTGACTGCCTGATGAACAGAGCTGTCTCTCAGTCTGCTGGTTCGAGCCTGGAGACTCCTCAGTCTCCTCCCTGATGGCAGCAGTCTGAAGCAGCTGTGTAGTGGGTGTGTGGGATCACCTGCCATGCGGTGGGCTTTCCGAGTGAGGCGTTTGCTGTGTAAGTCCTGCAGTGAGGGCAAGGAGGTGCCCACGATCTTCTCAGCTGCTCTCACAATGCGCTGGAGGCTCTTGCGGCAGGATGCAGTACATGCACCAAACCACACAGTGATGCAGCTGGTCAGGACACTTTCTATGGCACCTCTGTAGAAGGTGCTCATGATGGGGGTTGAAGCTCCAGCCCTTTTCAGCTTGCGGAGAAAGTAGAGACGCTGGTGAGCCTTCTTTGCCAGTGCTGCAGTGTTCCTGCTCCAGGACAGGTCCTTTGAGACGTGCACTCCCAGGAACTTGGTGCTGTCTACTCTCTCCACTGCGGTGCTGTTGATGGTCAGAGGGGCATGTTGGGCATCCCTCTTCCTGAAGTCCACAACAATCTCCTTTGTCTTCTCCACGTTGAGAGTGAGATTGTTGTGTCCGCACCACAAGGCCAGGCGGCTCACCTCGTTCCTGTAGTCCGTCTCATCGTTGTTGCTGATGAGACCCACCACTGTTGTGTCGTCCGCAAACTTGATGAAGTGGTTGGAGCTGTACGATGGTGTGCAGTCGTGTGTTAGCAGGGTGAATAGAAGGGGGCTCAGCACACATCCTTGTGGGGCCCCTGTGTTCAATGTGATGGTGCTAGATGTGTTACTCCCGACCCGCACTGTCTGTGGTCTCCCGGTCAGGAAGTCTAGCAGCCAGTTACACATTGAGGTGTTCAGCCCCAGACTGTCCAGTTTAAGGATGAGCTGTTGGGGGATGATGGTGTTAAATGCCGAGCTGAAGTCGATGAACAACATTCTAACATAGGAGTCCTTCGTGTCCAGATGTGTGAGAGCTGTGTGAAGGGCAGAGGAGATGGCATCGTCGGTTGAGCGATTAGGTCGGTATGCAAATTGGAAGGGATCCAGGGAGTCAGGGAGGACAGATGTGATGCTTTTCATGACTAGCCGTTCAAAGCACTTCATCAGGATGGGGGTGAGTGCTACTGGGCGATAGTCATTGAGGCATGCGGGCGTTGCCTTCTTTGGGACAGGGATGATGGTGGTGGCTTTGAAACAGGTGGGGACGATGGCCTGGCTCAGTGAGATGTTAAAGATGTCCGTGAAGACCGCTGCGAGTTCCCCTGCACAGTCCTTCAGCACACGACCAGGTATGTTGTCAGGACCAGAGGCCTTCCGGGCGTTAATCTTGATGAATGATCGCCTTACGCTGTCTGAGGACAGCGTCAGCACCTGGCCATCAGGAGAGGGGGGGAGTTTATGTGCTGGTGTGCTGTTACTTGCCTCGAACCGAGCAAAGAACTCATTCAGTTCATTCAGCGCAGAGGCTGAGCTGTCACAGGTCTGGGGGGGTGGTTTGTAGTTTGTGATGGTCTGTATTCCCTGCCACAGACTGCGTGTATCCCTGCTGTCCTTGAAACGGTGAGCTATTTTCCCAGAATACTGCTTCTTTGCCTTTCTGATGCCCCGGTCCAGGTTGTTTCTGGCTGCCCTCAGGCCCACCTGATCTCCCGCTTTGAAGGCAGCATTCCTGGCTTTCATGAGTCTGTGAACCTCAGCTGTCAGCCATGGCTTCTGGTTAGCCCGAACAGTGATGGTTTTGAGGTTGGTAACATCATCAATGCACTTGGCGATGTATGAACATACAGTGTCTGAGTACTCCTGGAGACATGTGTTGTTGTTTGTGGTAGCAGCTTCTTTGAACATACTCCAATCTGTGGTGTCAAAACAGTCCTGGAGTGCCTCTGAAGACCCCTCTGGCCACACTCGTATCTGCTTGCGGACTGGTTTTGTGACTTTCACCAGTGGCCTGTATGCTGGCTTTAGCATAACACAGATATGGTCAGAAGCACCAATGTGGGGGAGGGGGATGGCTCTGTAGGAATTTTTCATGGTGGTGTAAACCTGGTCCAGGGTGTTGTTTCCTCTTGTTGCAAAGTTTATGTTTCTGTATGTTTTTGGAAGAACACTCTTTAAATCTGCATGGTTGAAATCACCAGCCGTGATGAGAAAAGCATCAGGATGGGCTGTTTGTTGCTCACTGATGTGCAGATATAGTTCATTTAGTGCCTCACCTCTATCTTTGCTGTTGGAGCTTGGGGGGATATATACAGCAACAATCAAAACAGCTGTAAACTCCCTCGGTAAAAAGAACGGTCTGCATTTAATAGTCATGAACTCCACTAAATGTGAGCAGTGTTTGTAGACCACAGCAGCATCACGACACCATGCGTTGTTGATGTAAACACAGAGCCCCCCTCCCCTTGTCTTACCTCCCTCGAGGGTTCGGTCCGCTCTGTAGCATGTTAGCTGCTCCAGCTGAACAGCATGGTCCAGAACGTTGTTGTTGAGCCACGTTTCCGTGAATACAAACACACAACAGTCTCTCACAGTCTTTTGTGTCGTTCGCAGCAGGCGTATATAATCCAATTTGTTGTCCAAGGAGCGCACGTTAGCCAGAACCATGGATGGGATCGCCGGCCTGTGTGGGCTAGCTGCTAGCCTCGCTCTGATCCCTCCGCGTTTACCCCGCTTCTGTTTCCTGTCACGCCGCTTGTGGCGTTTCCATGGCGGGCGCGGTGAAGCGTCACGCCGCTTGTGGTACTTCCACGGCGGGCGCGATGGAGGGAAGGTCGGGGCTGGCTTCCAGAGCAGCTCGCAGTCACGAAGCTGATGTAACTCCACCTCGAGCTCATGTAGCTTCTCCTGGAGTTCGCTGTTTATTCCCAAATGAGCGGTTTTTCCGACATCAAGCAGGAATTCACGGCTATACTTGCGTTCTTGAACACGTAGACAAGACAAAGACGTGCCGGCAAATTGCGGCGTGCAGGACAAGACAGACGAAAGCACCGTGTTGCTGGGAGAGAGAGAAGCCGCAACGTTTGCACGCGCCGCCATGTTGTTCCCAATATGGCTTTATGCCTGGATGTAATATTTCTGATAACATCCGTTTAATGCTGGACTTTGTTGATTATAAAGATCTCATCTCTGGTGATCCAATTATTCTCTTCCTGGATTTTCAGAAGGCTTTTGATACAGTTAGTCACAACTTCATTTTTGATACATTGTCCTTTTTTAACTTTGGTATTTTTTTTTCATTAAAGCCTTTAAGACACTTTACAGAGATAATAATAGCGCTATTAAACTTTCATATGGCACCTCTAGTCGTTTTAATATCAATAAAGGAGTTTGTCAGGGTTGTCCGGCCTCCCCTTACATATTTCTACTTGTAGGCCAAATTCTAAACTATTTAATCAGACAGAGCTCATTTAAAGGAATCAACATTTTTGATCAAGAACTTAAAATTTCTCAACTTGCCGATGATACGACAATATTTTTTAAAAGATTCTAGTGAAGCTCCTGTAGCTCTGTATCTATCTATTGTGTCCAAATTTTCTAACTTTTCTGGACTAAAACTTACGGTAATCTTTAAAATTTGAAATCCTTCCCTTATTTACAACTGCTATTACTGAAGTCTGTGGTATCCCTGTAAAAAACACTGTAAATTATCTAGGTATTAAAATATCAATAGATCAAAATAAAATAAGTACTAACTTTAACTCGGTTTTTGAATCTATCAGAAAGAAATTTAATAGTTGGTCAGCCAGGGATTTAACTATTTATGTTAGAGTGCTTCTAAGCAAAGCAGAGGGGATGTCAAGGGTGTCTTATGTTTTTTCATCACTAGAGGTCAGTAAAGCGCTTTGTTCTGAACTTGATTAGATTCTTTTCAATTTTCTTTGGAAAAATAAAGCTCATAAAATTAAAAAATCTGTCCTCTCAAATTCGTTAGCTGAAGGAGGATTAAATATTTTGACTTTTTCTGTTTTTAATCAAAGTTTAAAAATTAATTGGATTAAAAGATTCCTAAAAAATTTAAATTCTATGTGGAATGTTTTCCCAAATTATTTGTTTAATAAATTGGGGGTTATTAACTTTTTGTTGCGTTGCCCTTACTCAGTTGGAAAACTTCCAATCAAGTTAGCTAAGTTCCATCAACAGGCTCTCTTATGTTGGTCTCTGCTATACAAACACAACTACTCTCCTCATAACTGCATCATATGGAACAATGCTTATATTTTATTAAAAAAAATATATATTTATACTTACATAATTGGGCTGACAAAAATATGTATCTGATAAAGCAGTTACTTGACATTAATGGTGAATGGTATACTTACGAGAATTTTATTAAAGGGGACCACAGATTCAAAATTCACTTTTTAATGTTTTTTTACTCAACTTTGGGTATTTACCTCATAAAAAAACAGTCCAAAGGCCAAAAAAATGCACCCAGTGGTTTATTTACTCTAAGTAGATTTATTTTACTGTGATGAAAACGGTTCGTTTTTGAAATAAAATGGAAGTCAATCGCGCCTGTGACGTCACAGGCGCGAGGACAACCCACCCCAACCTGAGTCCAGCCCCTCACCTAGCAACCCCTGGTTAGGCTCAACCCACTTCTGTATTAAACACATGACTGTTGTTTTTCATGATTTCATCTCATCTTTTGTTTATATGTTCTTAATTTCATGTGTACAGCACTTTGTTGCAGCTGTGGTTTTTTAAATGGCTTTATAAATAAAGTATAATTGTTATTTTTATGTTTTAGTTCAATTTTTAGTGTATTTGCAATCGCTCCCAACGCGCAGCCGGCAAACATTAAACGAGCAGACCCCCGGCGTATGGACCGGCGTCAACGGGACCCTCTTCTGGCGCGATGGAGAGGAGCTTCAACTGTACAGCCTCGCAGTAGCCTGACAGAAGCCTCGCAGCAGCGAGGACCTTCTACGGATTAATTTACGGGAGACACTTGGTGAACGTTGTGTTGTCTTGACTGGAACAGCGATAACTCTCAAAATCTCCGCGTGCAACGAGCGGAGCTGGCGAAAACCGGAAGAGGAACAAGCTAACATTAGCATCGGATTCGGGTGGTCTCATGCTAAAAGGAGCAGCAAATTGCGGCGCGCTCAGACGGGTTTCGGTAAGTTATCTTAAGCTAACACTAACAGTAAGTCAAATGAGTAATAAAAAAAGAGCTAATTTTAAAACAACAACACATTACAGATACTGGCTGTTACGGACATAGATATCTATATATAATGTCTATGGTTACAGAGGGCGTTAACAGATCTTTGAAGGGCGTGGACTTCAGAACTTCTATCAGAACCGGTCGTTCAAAACGAAAGTTAAAAATGGCAGAATTAAAAAGGGTATAATTGATCATCTAAGAATTATTTTGTGTATTAAATTGAATGAACACTGTTTTTTAACCCCAAAGAAATACCATAAAATTTTTAAAAACATATCTGTGGTCTCCTTTAACATTAATGATAGATATATCTCAAAAAGAATTTGATTTGGTCATTAATTCAATTCCTCATAACTTACAGGCACTAGCACAAACCATACATTTAGAAGAATTGTACTTTTATGATTCAGTTTCTATTGAAGGTACTAATATATTGCATAAGAATTTCAATAACAGGTTTATCAGATCTCAGTTAGTTACTTAATCTACTCCCATAAGTAAACATAGATGGGGCTACTTAAGCAATAAACTATGGAGTGAAATTTTCTTATTGTCTTATAAATATATTTTATCTAATAGAATTAAAGAATTTGTATTTAAAATTTTACATAGATATTATCCAGTCAAAGACTACATTTGCCGTTTCTTCCCAAATGTCAGCAAAAGCTGCTCTTTTTGCCTGTGTGAAGGCGAAAGTATTGAACATCTATTTGTAGATTGTTGTCATATTACAATATTCTGGTCTGAAATACAAAAACTGCTTACTGAAAAAATTAAAAAGTACACTGTGTTATAAAAAATGCACATATTGCTCATCTTTAATAATTCATTCTTTTCTTCAGACGAACTACAGTATTTATAATAAATCTAATTATTATTTTGGCAAAATATTATACTGTATACACAAAATGAAGTGGAATGAAAAAATACCCTCTTTTAATAATTTTAAAGAAACTGACCTAAATATATATTGCCTCTATTGATAAGCTTAATTTTAACAATAAAAAAACTTATAAGAACAAAAACTCTTATTCAGAAATTTAATTTTACCCCATAAACAGACCTCTTTGTTGTTTTGTTGTTTAGTATTCTTTTTCTCTTTGTATTGTATTTATTGTTTTGTTGTTGTTGTTGTTGTTGTTGTTGTTTCAGAACCTCTGCTATTTATACCTGAATTTATTTTGTATATTTGTTGAGATAGTTGCATTTATATTTGGTTAAGAAATGTGAGGTCTAGTTTAATAGGATCTGTGATAAATATGCATCTTTTTTTTTGTGTCTGTGTGTGTGTGTGTGTATTTTGTTGCTTTTGATTTGGAAGATCTTTGTAATGTTATCTGGTTGAAATAAAGCTTATTACAAACAAACAAAAAACGTGTATGCTGGCTGGACACCAACTAAAATCACACTGAAAAGCAGGAATGTTTAGATACAAACCTATTCTGTGAGGCAGAACTTCTGGGTTGAAAGCAGCATCTTGGGTTTGGTTGTGTTGCAGTTTGTCCTTTAAACGACGTCGTTCCTCTTTATACTCTGCATCTGTTGTTTCCAGAACCTCCAACATGTTTTCCGCAGCCACTTCGTCTCGTTGTTTAGCTTGCTGTCGACTCATCTCTCTTAGCTAAAGTTTCCTTAAAATAATTGATACCAAACCGGTATAAATGAAACGAACTCAAGAAGATGAAATTACTGTAAATGTTACAGAAAAGAAACACGTAGTCTAACAGTACAGCACGATACCTTTCTTTCTTATCTTCTAGGGGTGGGCGTATCGATTCTAGTATCGATACTATCGATACCAAGGTGGTACTTGGTATCGAATCGATACTAGCGCTGTGGAATCGATACTGTCCTTTGCCTGCAACATCTGTACCTGCAGAAAGGATTTTCTCTAAGGCAGGACAGTTAGTGACACAGAGAAGAAGTGCAATTAAAGGGAAAAATGTAAACATGTTACTGTTCCTGAACAAAAACCTTTAAGTCATTTCCAACATGTAAATAGAGCCCAAAGGGCTCCTTACACATTATTTGCAACACTGACTTTTTTTTTTTTTTTTTCAAAAAACATCTGTGCAATAGAAGTTGTTTTCTTATCACTGTTTTTGTGATTTTGACAGTGTTATGTTTTTGTAACATTGCTGCTTTTTTGTTATTTTGCACTGGTGACTTTTATTTAAACAACTGTGTGTTGTAAAAGAGGTGATGGGCAAATATTTTGTTACTCACACTGTTCAATTTTTTATACTGCTGCTGCAGCTAGTTGATAGAGCATTTTTATTTGACATTAAAACATCTGTGCAATAGAAGTTGTTTTCTTATCATTGTTTTTGTGTTGTTGGCAGTGTTATAATTTTGTGCGGCTCAACAGCGCCCCCAAGTATCGGAATCGGTATCGAAGTATGCGATTCTAGCACAGTATTTACTTGGTATCGGATCGATTCCAAAATTCTCAGTATCGCCCACCCCTATTATCTTCGTTAGCGCGAGAGAGCTACACATGTCCCCTGCTGCTCCTAAAGTCACGTGAGACGAACTTCCTGTTTTTACGACAGATGAAGTTGACGTACGGCGTGAGGACTTGCGACACGTCTCATCGGCTGTGTTGTGCATAGATATCATATATACACTAGATACCGCATAGCTTGCTCCGACGCAGGATTTCAGGCGGCCATCTTGAAGGCGTCCACCGCTCCACTCAGCCTTATGTATTTGGCTGGCACAATAAAGTATCAGCGCATTTAATCAATCACAACACTCTGAATAGTAATGCTATTGTCACATATTTAAATTTTAGGCATACAGCTATTAAAACTGCATGTATAGGAACGTATAGTTTAGCATATTTAAATAATTTTGGTGGAATACAATACTTTAATATATGTTTAGCAAGATACAACCAAAGATGCACACACACATTATGTATACATATTCAGATACTGTAATAATACATATATATTCAGATAAGCATATATATAACTATATAAATACATACTACAGTATATATAAATATAACTATATATATATATATATATATATATATATATATATATATATATATATATATATATATATATATATAATATATATACACACACATATATATACATA
>JBBPBX010003737.1:0-15923 GCA_038048925.1 Garcialebias charrua
ATTCAAAATTCTCATGTATGTCTACAAATCGCTGAACAGTCTCGCCCCCGCCTATCTCTCGGATCTGATACACCCATATGTCCCTCCACGTGCTTTGAGGTCAGAGGATCAGGTACTCTTAATAGTTCCAGAAACTCGCCTTAAGCGCAGAGGTGACAGGGCGTTCTCTGTAGCAGGACCAAGACTCTGGAACGAGTTACCGCTGCTCATCAAACAGGCCCCCTCCCTCTCAGTTTTCAAATCCCGGTTAAAAACTCACTACTACTCCATCGCTTTCAATGCCAGCTGATTTGTATTGGATCGTTTGATTTATGATCTGCAATGTTTTTATGTTTTTCGTGTTGTACTTCATTGTCTGTGTTGCCTGTTACGTGTTTGTTTGTCCAGCACTTTGGTGTGGACTTGTTCCTGTTGAAAGTGCTTTATAAATAAAATGGTATGGTATGGTATGGTAACAATAAAAATACATTTAAATGCTTCTGTGAGAACTCATTTCGTGTAGACAATGTCCATCAGAGATTCTTTGCCTTTACTTAGCCCATGCCCTGACAAGAGGTTTATTTTGATAAATAACCATCAGGCAAGTCACAGTAAAAAGTTCATTAATACTTCCAACAATTGATAGCGGGATAACAGACTCAAACAGTTTGTTTTCTTTAACCCTTCGGATTGCACGCTCAATGTGAACTCGCAGACGTGCAATTTTCTGTGTCTGGAGGACATTTTGTGCTGGCATAACCACTGTCTTCTTAATTCGGCATCGCTTGGAAATCCGTGGAAACTTATACTATTAGTATATAAGTATACCATTATACTTTGAAGATGCCGTGCACTTAGGGACACAACAGTGTTCGTGACAATGTTTAACTTGTTTCTGAAACACAAGTTTATCTTTCCTAGCTGTCATAGTTCCTCAAATCGGAAGCTAGCGAGTCGCATTTCGCTCAGGCGGATGTGACGTCAGTGCCGTACGTGCAAAGAGCCCATTACGACCAGAGTGTGTGGGAGCAGAGCGCTACGTCTGTAGCTTTTTAGCTAGCGCATCTGTGTTGCGCACTACTAGCTTAGTGTTACGTCAGTGCTGGCAGTTGTTGACCCGGGGGGGGGGGGGTAGTTGTGACTGAAGGGCATTTCGGTAGGCAGGGCATCCTCGGGCAATGGTAGGGAAACACTGGAGCTGCAGTCAAACAGGAAGTGGAGGCTGCTTTGAACCCAACCTGTCAAAACCTGAAGCTAAAGGGTGCCGGGAACAGCTTCTGCAGAAACATTCACCGTGGATACATCCTCTGGAGGCCCAACAGATCTGATGGATGTGTTCCTGTTGGTGCGGACTGTGCCAGGTCAATGATCCAGGTCAGGACCCAGGATTCCGAGGTCTCCGTTAACCTGGGTCCTGCAAAACCACCTGAAACTCTGCTGACTCAGAGGAGTGGGGTTGCTTATTTGGGTGGGCATGACTCCGGTCAACTTTAGGATTCAGATTAATCCTAGTCCTTAAAGTGAACCAGATCGGCCCGTTGTGGTTTTGAAGACTGAACGTAAAAAATAATTTCCGTTTCTGCTTCGTTTATTTTTTTATTTTCTACATGTCGTTCTATTGCAGGAGCTCCAAACTGATGCCGGCCGACGTGCGTGGCGCCCTGCAGGACGTCTTCCAGCAGGAAGGAGGCATTTCTGCTGACGAGGCGGAGCAGATGCTGGCAGTCATGGAGCAAACGGGCCGCCTGCAGAGGGAGACCTGGTCCTGACCCGTCCGCAGAGTCCAGCTTACTATAAATGCCTGATTGAATGTAGGGCTGCAACTGTTCTGTAACATGCTGGGGACCAGATTATTTTTCATTTAATTTGTCTTGATGCTTGAAACCTGAAAGAATAATTAATTTTTTCCACTGTTCATCTGAGAAACTAAATTATTTCTCCCATCAAACGTTGAATAAAAGCAGAACTTTAAAATAAAATTACAGACTAAAAGTTTGGAATTAATCTGTAATCCAGAGTTTCAACATAAAGAAACGAGAAGTTTGGTTCCAGTTTTACCTCAGAGTCAAACTAGTAGCAACTAGGGCTGCAACTAACGATTATTTCAACGAGTAATCAGTCGATTATTTTTCCGATTAATCAATGAATTGGCAAAAAAAAAAAGTTTTAATTTCCACCTCTTTATTCCAAAACTGAATATTGACTGACAGAAATTTACACAAAAAACAGGTTGCTGCTTGACTATTCTGTTAGTAAAATATTGATAATAAAAAATAAAAAGTTAGTCGAATAGCTTCAATAAAAAATAAATTTACACAAAAATATATACAAATATATGCTTTATACCTGCACAATATGTAGTTACTTTGTAAAATGTGTCCTTGAGGAAAGAGTGTAACCTGGATTAAAGGTGTGGATGTAGTGAAGCCTTCGTCTTCAACCATCGACAGAGGCCTCATGTCAGTGACGATCATCGGATCATTTAAGGATCTTTCAGTGAAGACAGCTGCTTGCTGTGGTGTGCATGTCTGTCCATAATGAGATTATATATATTATAGCATAATTTACAGCAATTCAATAAATGCCTTGTTTCACTTACAGTGTTCGGTTCAGGCAAAAGTAGCTCAAAGAGCAATTACCGTATTTTCCGATCTATAGGTCACACCTTTTTGCCTAATTGCATGCCCTGCGACCTATAGCGAGGTGAGACCATATTTAAATGGTAAATGGAGCTTATTTATATAGCACTTTCTAGCCCCCTGTGAGGAGCCCCAAAGCGCTTTACAATACCAGCCATCCACCCATTCATACACACATTCATACATTTATGGATTTTTCCCATGTTTTTAGACCCATTTTTAGACCGTTTTTCATTTTTTGGCCAAAATGGTGCAGTACCACTTTTGGCCGCTAGGGGCGCAGGCACCAGAACCGTAGTGGCTGGCTTCAGAAAGGCTGGCATCCTCCCACCGTCAGCTGGAGCTGCTGAGGACTCAGACAGCGGTGAGGAGGAGGAGATGGAGTGACCGGGACCTTTGACGATGGGATCCTCGTTCTCTGGCTGAACTTTTTGCAAGCGACGCAGAGGACGAGGAATTCGAAGGGTTTGAATAAACAATTTGTTTGAATAAAAACCGTAAAATAAATATCTGTTTCTGTCATCTTTATGGGCGGATGAGCGTGTAATAATTTTAAAGCCGCTTTATTTATGTCGTAACCGTCAAAGTGCATTTATTAACAAAAGTTAAACTGAGACACACTCTTACTGTTGAGTTTTATTCTATGTTCTTGTTGACTTCCTGTTGTGGACGGAGACTTACACAGGAGGGTGCAATCTGCTAATAAAAGGCCAGCTGCTCTGATGAGCGCATCTTCTCACTCAGGCCAAATGCAACTGATGGTGTGTTGTGTTTTCCTCCGGCATTATCCGGCATTTCCAACCCTTGCTTCAAACAATGGCTGCGTCAACAGGTTATGGGCCCAGAAGGGAGTTTGGAAGCCGATGGAACCGATTATGCTTTGATGGAGATGAAAAGAAATACGAGTTGTGGGAGACAAAGTTTTTAGCCCACTTACGTCTGCTTGGGCTGAAGGACACAATATTACTGAGGGGCGTACCCGATGACGTGGAAGAAGACGCCACCAAAAATGAAGAAGTGTATGCTGAATTAATTCAAGTCTTGGATGATAAAAGTCTTTCTCTTGTCATGAGAGATGCTGCAGATGATGGCAGAAAAGCCTTGAAGATCCTCAGAGACCACTATGCAGGTTCTGGTAAGCCAAGAGTGATCAGTCTGTACACGGAGCTGACATCTCTACAGAAAGGTGTCAATGAGAACGTCACTGACTATATTATCCGGGCAGAAACTGCAATCACGGCGCTGCGTAATGCAGGAGAAGTTTTGAGTGATGGCCTGTTGACAGCAATGATTTTAAAAGGACTGCCTGATGAATTCAAACCATTCTCTGTTTATGTTACACAGAGTGATGAAGAATTAACTTTTGCACAATTTAAAATGAAGTTGAGAAGCTATGAGAGCACAGAAAAGTTATGTGTTGCTGGCTCAACAGAAGATAGTGTGATGAAAATTAAAGGAAGAGACAACTGGAAATCAAAAATCACCTGTTACAGCTGTGGCCAGAGAGGACACAAAGCCCTGGATTGTTCTTCAACCTCGGGCGAGCGCAGAGCTGAAACAGTGGTGTGGCTTCTGCAAGAGCGCCACGCATAAAGAAGTAAATTGTCGGCGGAATGGGCGAGACAAGATCAAGCAAGCGATGGATGAGGAGGACCACACGTTCGCTTTCACGGTGAAGCAAACCAACGACGCCCAGATCCACGCCACGAAGGTGAAGGGCCTCATGGTCGACTCTGGTGCAACAAAGCACATTGTGACAGACGCTGCAAAGTTCAAGGATTTGACTCGACTTTTAAGCCTCAAAGCCATATTTTGGAGTTGGCTGACGGCGAGAGGGCCAGTGGGATCGCACTGAAGAAAGGCACCGCTAGAGTTCGTCTGAGAGACAGCAACGGCCGAATTGTGGAGATAATGTTGATGGATACATTATACGTGCCGTCGTTCTCCCAGGATATATTTTCTGTGAAAGCTGCAACTGCTCATGGACCGACAGCTATCTTCAAAGAGGGACAGAATCGACTCATCCATAAAAATGGTACAGTTTTTGATATTGATGTTTATGGTAGAATGTTCTATTTAAATACCCTATTTAAATGTTCTATTTAAATACCCAAACCATACCGGATCGGTCGAGGCCCGGGTTAACAACGTCCGCCACCGGTGCTGTTGACAAACAGGGTGCCGGCGGAAATTGTACTACTGTTAGTCGAAGACGCCGAGGAGGAAAACGTGTCAGGAGACAGAGGGAGAGGAGGAAAGTGAAGAATGTAGGACTGAGGGTTGCAACTCTAAATGTGGGGACAATGACAGGCAAAGGTAGAGAGCTGGCTGACATGATGCAGAGAAGAAAGGTAGATGTTTTATGTGTCCAAGAGACCAAGTGGAAGGGCAGCAAGGCTCGCAGTATTGGAGCAGGGTTTAAACTGTTTTACCATGGTGTGGATAGAAAGAGAAATGGAGTAGGGGTGGTCCTGAAGGAGGAGTTGGCAAAGAATGTAGTAGAGGTGAAGAGAGTGTCAGATAGGGTGATGTGTCTGAAGGTAGAAGTAGAAGGTCTGATGCTAAACATAGTCAGTGGTTATGCTCCACAGGTTGGATGTGATGGGGAGGAGAAAGATAAATTTTGGAAAGATTTGGATGAAGTGATAGAGAGTATTCCCAGGGAGGAAAGAGTGGTGATTGGAGCAGACCTGAATGGACATGTTGGTGAAGGAAACAGAGGGGATGAGGAAGTGATGGGTAGGTTTGGTGTCAAGGAAAGAAACCAGGAAGGACAGATGGTGGTGGATTTTGCCAAGAGAATGGAAATGGCTATAGTCAATACCTATTTCCAAAAGAGGGAGGAACATAGAGTGACCTATAAGAGTGGAGGAAGGAGTACGCAGGTCGACTACATTCTGTGTAGAAGAGGAAACCTGAAGGAGATTGGAGACTGTAAGGTTGTGGCAGGGGAGAGTGTGGCCAGACAGCATCGGATGGTTGTGTGTAGAATGACTGTTGTTGCGAAGAAGAGAAAAAGAGTAAAATCAGAGAAGAAGACCAAATGGTGGAAGCTAAAGAAGGAAGAATGTTGTGAGAAATTCAGAGACGAGCTGTTAAAGGCTCTGGGTGGTAAGAAAGAGCTTCCAAGTGACTGGGCTACTACAGCAACAGTAATTAGAGAGACAGGTAGGAAGGTACTTGGTGTGTCATCTGGACAGAGAATGGATGATAAGGAAACCTGGTGGTGGAATAGTGAAGTGCAGGACGCCATTCAAAGAAAGAGATTAGCCAAGAAGAAATATGACAGTGAGAGGACTGAAGAGAGGAGACAGGAATATAAGGAGATGGGACATAGAGCAAAGAGGGAAGTAGCTAAGGCAAAGCAGAGGGCGTACAATGAGTTATATGGGAGACTGGACACTAAAGAGGGCGAGAAGGACTTGTACCGATTGGCAAGACAGAGGGATCAGGCTGGAAAGGATGTGCAGCAGGTTAGGCTTATTAAAGATGGGAATGGGAATGTTCTAACAAGTGAGGAGTGTGTGATGGGAAGATGGAAGGATTACTTTGAGGAGCTAATGAATGAAGAGAATGAAAGAGAAAGAAGAGTGGAGGTAATAGAAACTGTGGACCAGGAAGTGGGAAAGATTAGTGAGGGTGAAGTCCGGAAAGCTCTGAAAAGAATGAAGAAGGGGAAGGCAGTAGGACCTGATGACATACCAGTGGAGGTTTGGAAATGTCTTGGAGAGATGGCAGTGAGGTTTTTGACTCAAATATTTAATGGAATATTTGAGGGTGAGAAAATGCCTGAGGAATGGAGAAGAAGTGTGCTGGTTCCCATTTTTAAGAACAAGGGTGATGTACAGAGTTGTAGCAACTACAGGGGAATTAAGTTGATGAGCCACACAATGAAGATCTGGGAGAGAGTTGTGGAAGCAAGACTTAGACAAGATGTGACTATCTGTGAGCAGCAGTATGGTTTCATGCCAAGAAAGAGCACCACAGATGCCATCTTTGCTTTGAGGATGTTGATAGAGAAGTACAGAGAGGGTCAGAAAGAACTCCATTGTGTGTTTGTGGATTTAGAAAAAGCATATGACAGGGTGCCAAGAGAGGAGGTGTGGTATTGCATGAGGAAATCTGGAGTGGCAGAAAAGTATGTTAGACTGGTACAGGACATGTATGAAGACAGCAGGACATGTATGAAGACAGCAGGACATGTATGAAGACAGCAGGACATGTATGAAGACAGCAGGACAGTGGTGAGATGTGCTGTAGGAGTGACAGATAGCTTCAAGGTGGAGGTGGGAGTGCATCAAGGATCGGCTCTGAGCCCCTTCTTGTTTGCTCTGGTGATGGACCGACTAACAGATGAGGTCAGGCAGGAATCCCCATGGACTATGATGTTTGCAGATGACATTGTGATCTGTGGTGAGAACAGGGAACAAGTGGAAGAGAACTTGGAGAGGTGGAGGTATGCTCTTGAAAGAAGAGGAATGAAAGTCAGTCGTAGTAAGACAGAGTACATGTGTGTGAATGAGAGGGAGGCCAGTGGAACAGTGAGGCTACAAGGAGCAGAGGTCACAAAGGTGCAGGACTTCAAGTACTTGGGGTCCACTGTCCAGGAAAATGGGGAATGTGGTAAAGAGGTGAAAAAGAGAGTCCAGGCAGGATGGAGTGGATGGAGAAAAGTTTCAGGAGTGATTTGTGACAAAAAGGTGTCAGCAAAGGTCAAAGGAAAAGTTTACAAGACAGTGGTGAGACCAGCTATGTTGTATGGTCTGGAGACAGTGTCATTGACAAAAAGACAGGAGAAAGAACTGGAAGTGGCAGAAATGAAGATGCTGAGGTTCTCCTTAGGAGTGACAAGGATGGATAAGATCAGGAATGAGATCATCAGAGGTACAGCACATGTTGAACAACTGGGAGATAAAGTTAGAGAGGCCAGACTGAGATGGTTTGGACATGTCCAGAGGAGGGACAGTGGGTATATTGGTAGAAGGATGTTAGAAATGCAGCTGCCAGGAAAAAGACAAAGAGGGAGACCAAAGAGGAGATATATGGATGCAGTTAGAGAGGACATGGAGGTAGTTGGAGTGAGGACAGAGGATGCAGAGGACAGAGTGAGGTGGAGGAGGATGACTCGCTGTGGCGACCCCTGAAAAGGGAAAAGCCGAAAGAAGAAGAAGAAGAAGTTCTATTTAAATACCCTTGATGATGACGTTGATGAGTGCAATGCCTGCTATGACATCTAGACGTGGCATGAAATATTGGGTCACTGTAATTATGATGATGTGTCAAAGTTGGAAGGTGTTGCAGATGGAATGAAAATTAGAGGTAAAACTGAAAAACCTGATCTAAAATGTGAAGTATATGCATACAGGGTAAATTTACTCAGACCAGGAGTAGAGTTCCTGATGAAAAAGCTAAAAATGCACTAGATCTTGTACATGCAGATCTGGCTGGACCAATAGAACCAGCTGCTAAAGATGGGTTCAGATATGCTTTAGCTTTCACAGACGATTATTCAGGTGCTATATTTACCTATTTTCTGAAAGCTAAGAGTGATACTGTGAAAGGAACAGAAAAGTTTATAGCAGATGTGGCACCTTATGGGAAAATAAAGTGTTTAAGATCAGATGATGGAACTGAGTTTACGTCTAAAGATTTCCAATCATTGCTTAGTCAAAATGCTATAAGACATGAAACTTCTGCTCCTTATTCTCCCCATCAGAATGGGACAGCTGAGAGAACATGGAGAACTGTCTTTGAAATGGCAAGATGCATGCTAATTGAGAGTAATCTGCCTAAAAATTTATGGACATATGCAGTTCAGACGGCTGCAATTATCCGAAACAGATGTTACAACAGACGTGTTGAGCAGACTCCATATTATATGTTAACAGGAAAGAAACCTGATCTGTCTAAAATGAGAACTTTTGGATCTGAATGTTATGCATATAAATATGATAAGAAAAAATTGGACCCACGTTGTGAAAGGGGAATTTTTGTTGGTTATGACAAAAATAGTCCTGCATATCTTGTTTTTTATCCAGATACAGGAAGAGTACTTAAGAATAGACTGGTAAAATTTATCACAAAAAGTACCAATGAATGTGACACTCAAACTGACGACCTAGATGAGAATATTTACCTCAAAAAGAAAGTTGAAAGTGAGCAATTAAAACCAGATTTGAGTACAATTATCTCACAAGAGAATAAAACTGAGACTTATGATACAGAAGAGAACTTAGATCAAAGTGAAGGTAACCTTGGTGCACGTTATCCTACAAGAGAAAGGAGACCTCCCAAGTATTATCAGGATTATGAAATGAAATGTGAAGATGATCAAGTAAACATGAACATTGACTATTGTTATAGGATTGCATGTGACATGCCTAGAACAGTGAAAGAAGCTATGAGCTCACCACAATCAGAACTATGGGCCAAAGCTATGAAGGAAGAAATGGACTCTTTAATAGAGAATAATACTTACATCCTAACTTCATTACCAGAGGGTAAGCAAGCAGTGGGGGGTAGATGGGTATTTACTATTAAAGAAAATCCTATTGAGACACTTTATAAAGCTAGATACGTAGCAAAAGGCTATAATCAGGTTGCTGGTATTGATTATGACGAGACTTTTTCTCCAACAGCAGATATGACTTCTGTGCGTGTTCTAATGCAGCTTGCTGCTCAATATGATTTAGAATTGCATCAAATGGATGTTAAAACAGCATATTTACATGCCCCTATCGATTGTGAGATATTTTTAGAACAACCGGAAGGATTTGAAGTGATAACAGAGACAGGAGAGAAATTGGTATGTAAGCTAAATAAATCACTTTACGGTCTGAAACAGTCAGGAAGAAACTGGAATCGAATGTTACATGATTTTCTTATTGAAAATGACTTTATACAAAATCCTGCTGACCATTGTGTTTACAGTAAAGAAAATGAACATGAGAAAGTGATCTTGATTATTTGGGTTGATGACCTTATCATTGCAGCTAGTAATGACCAAATTCTCAAAAGTGTGAAGAAAATGTTGGCTGCAAAGTTTAAAATTAAAGATCTTGGAAAACTTAAACATTTTTTAGGAATTGATTTTACACAGAACCACGGTGAAGTAAAAATGAACCAGAAAAGATATATCATGAAAATCTTAGAGAGATTTGGTATGACTGACTGCAAACCAAGGTCAACCCCATGTGAAAGTAAACTGAAGTTTGACGATGAAGGTCAACCTGCTGATCATAAAAAGTATCGTGAAATAGTGGGGAGTTTGATCTATGTAATGATGAGCACTAGGCCAGACTTAAGTTTTATTGTCAGTAAGTTATCACAATATTTGTCTAAACCGAATGAACAACATTGGGTTGCAGCAAAACATGTATTAAGGTATCTGAAATGTACACTAAATCAGGAATTATGCTTCAAGAAAAATAGTGTAACTCTTAAACTCGTGGCATACTGTGACTGGGCAGGAGATCAGAAGGACAGACGGAGTGTGTCTGGTTGCTGTTTTAGTTTATCTGAAACGGACCCATTGTTTCCTGGAAGTCTAAAAAGCAATCCACAGTTTCTTTATCTACATGTGAAGCTGAATACATTGCCTTGGCTGCTGCTGCACAGGAAAGTATGTATCTTGTGAATCTGGTGAATGGAATGGACTTTGGATGTGAATATGCACCTGTGATCATTTTTGAGGACAATCAAAGTGCAATTGCTCTTACTAAAAGTCCGGTCCACCGCCAAAGATGTAAACACATCGACATTCGATATCACTTTATTAGATCAGCAGTCAGTGATAGAAAAATAACTCTTTCTTATTGTCCAACAACAGAAATGGTGGCTGATATCCTAACAAAACCTGCAACTAAAATGAGAATGGAAAAATTTGCATGTTTTGTTTTTGGTATGTAAATGTATTCTGTATTATGTCAACATAAGAACAAGTGGGGGTGTTGAGTTTTATTCTATGTTCTTGTTGACTTCCTGTTGTGGGCGGAGACTTACACAGGAGGGTGCAATCTGCTAATAAAAGGCCAGCTGCTCTGATGAGCACACTTCTCACTCAGGCCAAATGCAACTGATGGTGTGTTGTGTTTTCCTCCGTCATTTTCAACCCTTGCTTTAAACAATGGCTGCGTCAACACTTACAATAATGTCAGCTAACAAATCTATTTTTTAGGTGTTTATCTTGCTAAAATTAAAATAGATGCAGGTCTGCTCTGTGGGTGCGCGCACTGGTTTTGTTTACGTGGTACGTGTTTATGTGGTAGCGAAACTATTTAAATTCAGCTGATTTGACCATTATAATCATTTTATTAACAAAAGTTAAACTGACACACACTCTGTCAGCTAACAAATATATTTTTAGGCGTTTCTGTAGTTAAATTTTAACGAAATGCAGGGTTTCCGCCCACTGCGTGCACACGTATCATCAGACGTAGCAAAACAAATTTTTAAATCCAGCTCATTTCACAATTACATTCATTTATTAAGGAAAAGTTCAGCTCAGACACATATTTGCTATAATTTTTATCAAACAAATAATTGTTTTTAAGTGTTAATCTTCTTAAAGCCTTGCTGTGCGCTCCTGTGGCAGACATTTGCAGCAGAGCTAAACACTCGGACCACATTTCCGGGTTGTCTCAGCGGTGACGTAGGTGTGACTTCTATAAAGGTGCAACCTGTTTATGGATTTTTCCAAATTGACAATAATTGGACAAAGCAACGTATATTACGCATGGATTGTTTATTTAAAATGTTACAGTAAGGTGCGACCTATAGTCCAGAAAATACTGTACACACACACAATACTTAATTGTGCACATTTGAGTAGATGAAATAAATTACTTAATTCCTGTTTAAATGCAATTCATCCTGCCATACAATGCAGTGTCTTCAGACTTTGCCAGCAAATTAAAAGTTGAAGCTTAATCATTAAATTATTACCATCTTTGTGTTAGATTAATTTATAAAATCACATTTAAACACTGCTTGTACCAATTAAATAAAAACACACACGTTCTCTATCACCGTCATTAATCAGCAGACAAGCAGCAGCTAACAGAGAGACTGACGAGAAGTTTTCTCACGTGGAAACAGAACAAATGTTAGAATATTGTACCTGCCAACACACGACGAGTTGGGAGTGAGACGTGTTGGATCTGCTGCTGCTCCTTCATCCTCCTCATCACTCCGACAGGTTTACGTTTATCTCCGTGGTTCTCCCGTGTCGTCACTTTTCAAAGCTGCATGTTACAGTTTTTATCTTTGTGAAGCATCAGGTGCTCCCACACTTTGAAGGACTTGGGTCAAACAGCTGTCTCTGCATCGATCATTTGTACAAATTGACTTAATTTCCTTTGAAAACACCGCCTCTGCTTCCCCCATCGCTCTGTTCAACTCGCGCTGCAGTTTTATTTTTTTACAAACTTTATTCTGTCAGCCAGCATTGACAAAGATCTACCGGAGAACAAAACGGCTCCGCAGCGCCGTGAAAGACGCATAATCGAGCAACACAACAAATCGATAATTAAATCATCAATTTTTGTTGATTTTATCAATTTGTTGTTGCAGCCCTAGTAGCAACATGAACTACCACCATCAGCTTCAAACAAACCACCAGGGATCCAAGTGATCGCAGGTTGAACTAATCCAGATGATCCTGGATTATTAGTCAGGATTTCATCCAGTAGGGGGAGTAACAAACAGGAAGATTTGAAGTTGAGTTCATTTCTGACTGAACATTTTATTTTAACACGTTTTGGGCTCTTTTTTTATTTTTTTTACAAAAAAGTGGATCAGAGTCTCTGAAGGGCTTCCAGTACCTGTTGCCATTGCGATGCAGCTCAGGAGCAGCTTTGTAGCGTCAGCCCCCAAAGCTGCGTTGTGACTTTTTAACGCAGGTAAAACATGTCTGTTGGTTCCCAGGTGGTGCAGCGGCATCTACCGGAGCGCCAGCATGTGCACCTGATAGATCTCCTTGGGTAAGTTCATCTGCTGCTCTTCGTGGACGATCCGGAGCCCAGCTCTGGCCACCAGGCTCCAAACGATCCCCAGGTCTCGGCACACGCTGCTGTCCACCTCATCTGGGACGACCCCTTCGTACGACACGTTGTCCTTGACGACTATGAGTCCGCCGGGCCGCAGCGCCTTCTGGCAGCGGTGCAGGAAGTCCACCAGGTGGTCGTCTGTCAGGTGACCTGCAGTAGGAAGGAAAACACGAGTTTATCGACAAACACTGAGCGGTTCTGAGTTCAACCCAAAGCAAAGAGCACATCTCTCCTGACGCATCTTCAGGTACAGACCAGGAAGTTCTCCCGTGTTTTTTGGCTCTCAGCGGTTTTTTAAAGCTCAGTCATTTCAGAAACAAATACTGTAACTCAACAGTAAACATCAAGGTATCTGCAGGGCTTTATTTTTATTTATTTGTTAATTTATTCATTTTAAATTAAAACAAAACAATTTCACAATACAGTACTGTATAAAATTAAAACATAAAATGAAAGGTAGCAGAAAGAAATCCTGTTATATCTGCCCCCTTTTAAAAAACCAACAATCAATTCAAACAATATTTATCTGTAAATAGCAAAACAAAATGAACAACTAATCCCAATTTTCAGTTTCTAAAACATTTCCCATTTAAACTAATTCATATGTATTTTTTTTAACAATTTGGTTTTGATCATTCTCTTAAACATAAACATTGACTTGGCTTTTTTTGTTTTTTACACCATTTTCCAAACCATTTCACAATGCAATTCCCTGGATTGAAGTAGACCGTCCCTTTAAACTGGTTTTGTACTGTGGTTTTACAAAAATCTCTGTTCCCTTAAGATTCTAGGAACTTTTTCTTTTAACAAAATTTATTTGAATGTTTTAAGGTAATGCATTATTCTGAGCTTTATACATAACTAACAAAATATTATAATCCACCAAATCATAAATTGATGATCGACATGATTTCGCCATTTTTCATTTTGGGCAAAAAATGGTGTATTTCCAAAATACTGTACCGTAATTTTATATTACACTTCTTGCAAACAACCATTCTCTTGTTAAGCTCTGTCTTCCCCCAGAACATTGTAGGATCTGAAATGAGTTTTAAAGATGAAGGAGCGGGTTGAATCGCTCCGTCTTCCCTCCTCTATGCTAGCAGGTTCCGTTCAGATAAAGGGAGCTGGCTAACTAGCTTCGTGTATGGTGGCCTTCATGACCAAAATTCTTCGGTGGCCGAATGAACACATAATGCAATATGCAGTACGCTCAGGAGTAGGAGCGGAAAAAATATATAATTAAACACGTTTTAGAATCGATTCAGAATCGCCAGGACTAAGAATCTAGATTCTTTAAAAAATGGTTTTTTTCCTGCACCCCTAATTGGTGATCCTCTTACCATCTTGGCTTTTGAGAGACACTGACACTCTGAGAAGCTCTTTTTATACCAATCATATTGTCAATTGAACTAATTAGTGTTAATTGGTCTTCCAGCTGTTAGTTATACGCTCAATTTCCTTTTTCCAGCCACTTTTTGCTACTTGTCACAACTTTTTGGGGATTTGTTGACACTGTGAAATTATGAATCAACATATTTTCTTTAAAATGTTAAATTTACTCAGATTAAACTTTTGATCTGTCATCTATGTTCTATTATGAATAAAATATTGACATTTGCCATCTCCACATCATTGCATTCAGTTTTTATTCACAGTTTGTTTAGTGTCCCAACTTTTTTGGAATCCGGTTTGTACACAGTTATAATTTTCCATGAAACTCGATGAATCCAATCAACTACTTAAGACTACAAGCATGTCTTAAAGACATACAAACCTGGATGACCTTTAATTTTCTGCTTTTGAACACAGACAAGACTGAGGTTTTAGTTTTTGGACCCGAACATTTTAGGAATACATTTTTCAGTTTTCCGCCCTCCTTGCATGGCATTAATCTGCCTCCAGTTCTAATGTTAAAAATCTTTTTTTTTTTTTTTTCAGGACACGTCTTTTATCCCCCACATTAAAATGTTACTAGAACTACCTTCTTCCACCTGTGTAACATTGCTAAAATTAGAAACATCACTATCTGGGGTTGGGCGCTTGGGCGTTTGTCGGCTCGGCCTGGTGGCTGCCTGGTGGGGCTCGTGTCCTCTGGTCCGGTCGGGTCTGGGCCTGAGGGGTGGACGTCCCCGGTGCCCGAGCATCGGTGTCTGGCCCTGGGACTACGTCGGTGCAGCGGGCTCCGGCGGGGGCCTGTGAATTTGTCGCGGTTGACCCCGGGGGGTCATTGTGTGTGGTCGCTGGTGGGGTTCGTCCGGTTCTTCCCCTTGGTCGGATCTGGGGAGTGGGCGAGTGGCTCGTCCTGTTCGGGTGGTCCTGGGGACTCTGGGCTCGGGGTCCTTCCTGGGGTCTTGGGCTTTGATCGCCCCTTCGTCTGTCTCGGGCTTTGGGGGGACAGATCTCTGATGCTTCACAGTCGCTACTAAATGTTCTATTGGAGGAACCTTATTCACTTATGCATGCTCACAACCACACACAAATGGATGCAGGGATGTATATGTAGATATATGCAGATATGTAGATGGGTATATGAATGAATATAAATGTATATGTATGTATACTGTATATATATTTGTAGGTATGGGTATGTGTTTTTATAGAAATCTTCTGCAGGGTCATGAATATTATCAGTCTTTATGCTTGTATGTTTCGTTGCTGTGTTCTGTCATGTGCTTTGCAGGATTGTGGACGGAGGTTTGGTGTGTTTGCCTTGTGCTCTTTTTGTGGATAATTGTTGTTTTGTTGTCTCACTTTCTCTTTTCTTTCTTTCTCTCTATTTAAAAAAAATACATATTGGAGTGAGAGGATGGCTATAGAGAAGGGAGGCCATCTATAAATGGAAAAAAAAAAAGGGAGTTTTTCCTTTCCACTGTTGCCACTGTGCTTGCTCAGGATGAGAGACTGCAACAAAGTGAAGATTCAACTAGGGGTGGGCGATATGGCTCAAAAATTATATTGTGATATTTCAGAGCATTATCACGATAACGATAAATTTCGTGACATAACCAAAACAAAACAAAAACAGAAATCAAATTTATTTATTTGACAAAATTAATTTAACATGTTGCTTTGCAGTATTATAAAATTTTAAAAACAACAAGGGTTAATTTTACTGAAATTACTTTATTAAAGTAAAGTATTCAGTCTCCAAGTATAAAAATAAAAATGCAAAGTGCAGGTGTACGGTAGTTTCTAGGGGTGTAACGGTACGCTAAAATCACATTTCGGTTCGGTTCAACTACAAGGAGGGCTCGGT
>JBBPBX010003737.1:18203-42392 GCA_038048925.1 Garcialebias charrua
AGTGATCAGTCGAGCTGTACATTAAAAACATATCAATTTGTAGCTGATTTAAGTTTATTTTTGTTAACTTATTTCACTAAATGCTGTTTTATCCAGTCTTTTTCCCCCTCTCTGCCAACTTTTTTCAATTATTCTCTTGCATTTTCTTAGTTATATATTTTTACCTTTTCTTTGTTGCTGTATTTGTAAAACATAGATAAAAAGCATAATGTAACAGGGTAAAAATAAACAGGGTATTGGAGCACATTTGACTTCTCGATGTTTATGTAGTAATTCTTTTTTCTTTTATCTCCACTGTCTCTTTGAGAGCTTTTAAACCATGTTGTTTACTGTGGATCTGATGAGGTTCAAAACAAGAGACAGAAATAGATGAGCTAGTTAATAAAATGACCTTCATGCCTAAGAAAGCTGCTCAGGGCTTTTAATTAGCGCAGCAGTGGCTTGCATGAAGAGGTGAATCGGACTTTACTAATTAAAAAAAGGGTGTGCTTTGAGATGTTCTTAATTAATGTGCTATTTTTTGTGATTACTCTTTCAGTTCTGTTGCTGTGTCATATGCACAGTTCATTCTTTCCAAATGTTTCACTGTGCAATCAAATATTAAATGTTCTGTCTTTCAAACGTTGGTATTTTAACACTGAAGATCTTTATATGACACAAGCATGCTTTCATTTGTTGTCATTTATTCTTTTTAAATAAAAAGAAGCAACTGAGCCATTGAGGGAAAAAAAAAAGGAATTCATTATGCAAATTGTTCAAAATTTGCATAGTCTTATGATTAGAATATGCAAATGAACCATATAATTTATGAGAGCCTGTATCTGCCTCATTCTCATAACTTGCTTTTTTTCACCTTGTTTCTTCTTGTACCTGTGCTGGCTTGATATGCACCTCACACACTCACTCTAAACATGCATAACTGCAAAGGGAGTTTCTTGCTGGGCATTGGATAATTTGGGTGGTGGGAGCTATTAGTGGTACAGTATTGGCAAATTGGGTTGAGGAGTGGGGGGCATAAATCGTTCTATAAAGGCTCAATAGAACATGGTAATTATCGAAAACAACTGTGGAAAGTAAAATCCAAAGCCACAAAGCACAGTAAGAATTTGTCTTGATGGAACAACAATTTATTAATTTATTTATGTGGGGTGGGTATTGTCGTGTTTTTTTTTAGGTCTGTTTTGGAGGAATCATTCTTACCACTGGAGCTGTCAGTTTTTTTGCACTTGTGGAGACTCTTTGTGGGTTAGTTGGATGAAGGCAGCCAAGTGCTGGATGTAAAGGAAGGAGAAGTACAGAAGGAGAGAGAGGCTGTATCTCAAGGCATTGCATGTGGGCTCAGTCAGTGTCCACCAGTGCCTTTAGATGCCATCACTCAGCTCAGCTGATACCAGCCCAAAACATCCAGACTGTATCCACTGTATAAGATATTTTCATGTTTGATGTAAACTTTGTGCCATATATTTGTGTGTCCTATTCCCTAAGAAGGATTAATTGCAGCAATTATTCCTTTACAAGTTAGTTGTAATGACTGGCATGTCTTGAATATTTCATGTAAGGGTAATAAAAAAAAAGCAACATTTCTGCAGCCACGACAGCATTGAAAAGAAATTCAACCACTGAGGATAAAAATGAAAACTTGTTTCTTTCTTAAATCTCATCTGGGCCTTCAGCCACTAAATGCTATATTGCCAAATGTTTGGTGTACTATATTTGAACTGGAATCTTTCTTCATTTCTTAATCCTTGCAAACTGTTGTGCATGTTAGTGTACCAATGTCTGTGCCAAGGCCACCCCATTCCAATAATTAAATAAATAAATAACCATGTGTAGTCACCACTCTGTGCAACTGTTCCCTCATCATTGGACAGTGACTGCTGCTGTAGATGCCTGTTAGTGTGCCTGTTTTTAGGCAAGAGCAGTAGGAGACAAAGGGATTGTCTTATGTATGTCAGCATCTGCCTCCCATTGATGAGATTTCCACTTGTGCATATGTTTAAATGGAATATAATCTGTTACTTATTTTTGTTTGCCACATGACCTCTTTGGACTGAATTTTTTTTTTAGCAAATATCCACAAAATTACATAATACTTCCATCCATCCATCCATCCATCCATCCATCCATCCATCCATCCATCCATCCATCCATCCATTATCTTTACCCGTTTCTTCCATTTTGGGTCACGGGGGTCGCCAATGCCCATGTCCAGCAATCACAGTGCGAGGGGCGGGGTACATCCTGGACGGGTCGCAAGTCCATCACAGGGACACACAGAGACAAACGAGACAAACAACCATTCACTCTCTCACTCAAACCTAGGGACAATTTAGAGTTACCAATCAGCCTAACATGCATGTTTTTAGTCTGTGGGAGGAAACCGGAGCACCCAGAGGAAACCCACGCATGCACGGGGAGAACATGCAAACTCCACCCAGAAAGGCCCCCGGACCGGGATTTGAACCGGCAACCTTCTCGCTGAGAGGCTGCAGCTCTACCAGTTGTGCCACCGTGCTGCCCTACATAATAAATAATAAGAAAAATAATAAAAGTACATAATACTTTTTTGTTTTAATTTTCAAGTTTTGATTATCGTTTTTAACTGTCTTTTTTGTCGTTATTTTATTAAAACATAACCCACTATTATTTTGTGATACTGAGACTGTACTTTGTTAATTAAATCATAGTTTATGGTAATTATGTTTGCAAATTGTTTTGATGTACCATTTCGTTGGCAGTTTTTTGTCTACAACTTTCACAGCTTTTCATGAATAATGCAGTAGTCCCTCGTTTATTGCGGGGGGTCCATACCCTGAAGCCCCTCATGGAGATCAGCTGATCAGCTGCAGCAGGAAGCTTTTTCTGCAGCTCTGGGCTGCACAAATGTGCAGCAGGTGCTAAATAATTTAAATAATTCATTTAAAATAAAAATTCCATGCCGATCGTGCAGCTCATCCAGCAATCAGCCAGTTGTGCGTCATGTCCAATCTTGTTTTGAAAAACACGATAGAGCGAGTCCGCGAAAAACGAACAGTGAAGTAGTGAGGGACTACTGTACACAAATATGCAATACCATGAAAAGTTATAAGGCACTTTCACAAATCACTTCAAGCCATGAGTAAGATGTTGAAGCCACCCCACCACTGTTGCACCTTTGTGCTACCAAGGGAGGTAGTAACAGAGCTGCAACAGTTGATGTTGCAGCTCTGTAGCTTTGTAGCTCAAGGATGTGAGACACGGTCCTTGTAAGCACATGCCCACAAGATTTAAAAATCTAATGAATAATAAACAGATTCTAATGACTTAAGTTTCTACATTCACCTAATAATCTAGCTGTTATTACTACTTTTTTGCCATCTTATTTTTAACTTGTTTAAAAAAAATCTGTATGCCTCCTTTTTAGTTGTCTGTTGTTGTCATCACTCTTTATTACAAAATCAGGTCTCTCTTGTAAATGAGTCCTTGAGGCTCAATGGGATTAACCTGTATAAATAAAGGTTAAATATAACACTGTCAATTTCAAAGTTTGTCGATTCTACAGGTTAGGAGGATTTAAAAATATTCTTCAGAAGAATAAGAACATTTTTGTAAGTGGTTTCAAGTGTTTGCCCTCATAAATGTGTAGTGAGCATGTTACATGCTCTACATAGGTAAATGGTAAATGGAGCTTACTAATATAGCGCTTTCCAGCCCCCTAGGAGGGGCCCCAAAGTATTTCACAGTACCAGCCATCCACCCATTCATACACACATTCATACATCGGTAGCAGTAGGTGGAAGCCATGTACAGCCATTTTTTCTTTCTTTTTTCTTTTTTTACAGTTTACAACAACCTCAAACTCAAAATTGCCACACCCCCTTTAAAATTCACTTTTGAAGGTATCAAACAGCTGCGCTAAATTTAAATTATAAAACTAAAATTTGGGTAATGATTAGGGATGTAACGGTACACGTGGGTGTACCGAACCGTTTCGGTACGGCACGTTCGGTCGTACCGTTTTGGAATTTTTTTCACTTATTAAATGTTATTAACGGGAGAATATGTGCGCCACGGAACTTAAATTCCTAGGCAAGTTTCAGCACTGCGCTTTTATCTTGCAGCACGCGTAGCATTAGCAGCCTAGCAACTCATTGTGGTCTCTTGTTTGGGAACGTTATGGCTTCCTTGTTAAAAGACGAGCGCAAATCCAATACAGGTACTGTGTGTCGACGTTATTTCACAGAGATTGGATCTGCAGCAGCAACACGTCCAACTTGTTAACGCGCTTGAAACAACGTCATCCCAACATGTATGTCTTTTACAAGCAAGAAAAGCAGCTTGTTGCAAAGACCGCTAACAGCAGATGCATTTAAACAACCTTCATCAGGTAATTCAGATCGGTCCAGATCAATAACACAAGCTGTAGGAGTTTTTAAAACTCTGGATCTACGTCTGAATGTTGTTGATGCGCAGGCTGTAAAGTTTTTGAACGTCGCAACGACATCCATCACGTCAACACTTCAGCCAAAAAGTTCAGCACTTTATGAAAAAGTTAAAACTGATATTGTCAACAAGCCCTGGAGCAGATTAAACTCTGCCCTGATGATGATGATGATGATGACCGAGAGATTCAACCACCTCAACCGTTCAAGAAGATTTATTGTTGTTCTATTATCTAATTAACCTTTTTAATTTAAAATTATAATCTTATTACCGTATTTGTCGGCATATAACACGCAGTTTTTTTTACTCATTTGAAAGTCCTGCGGGTTATACGCCGAAGCGTGTTATTTATGGATTTTTTCCCCATATTTTTAGACCAATTTTTGGCTTTGATATCACCGTTTTTCATTTTGGCCAAAAAATGGTGCAGTACCACTTTTGTCTGCTAGGGGGAAACTTCCAGAGCGTACACCAACCGTTTCTAGCCCGTGTCCGGAAAAAACATCCTCTGCTCGGACTGAATGTCGCTGCCCGGCCTCCTGCTCTGGAGGTTGCTGCCATTAGCTGTGAGGTTAGCTGTTTTTTTTAGCAGGATAAGCACCCACTTCCGATGTTATCAACCATAAAATGGGCACTATCATCTGTTATCATCCCCATTCGTAGCGGTCAGGATGCCTGTCTTCTACATCCTAGCAGGTTTAAACGTACGTTATCACCGTTACAATGGATGACATTGACAACATGCTCCGTTTAGCTACGTGGTTAGGTTTCAATTTCAGTTTCTTGGGTTAGGTTTAGGGTCTTGGTTAGGTTTAGGCACAAGGGTGAGCTTTGGTTAGGTTTAGGGTTGGACATCTGGGTCAGGGTTAAGGTTAGGTTTAGGGAAACGGTTACATGAGCTGAAAAACACTAAAACACACCACTTTCGGATTCGCGGAAACACGCCCCCTGATAACAGCGATTATAACGCTGATAACGTTCTTTCAAACATGTTAAGATGTAAGTTGGACAGTTTCTCCGATAGACTATGGGGATGATAACAGTTGATAGCGCCCATTGTATGGACTGATAACATCCGAATCCGCTGGGATAACTCATAAACCCCACCGCAGATTTTCTTGAAACTTACAGAGCGTAATTATTTGGTGGTCATTTACAAATTGTTAGCTGCAGAAGCTATTTAGAGCTATTTTTTCAAAAAAGCTCTTTTATCTGTTAGCAGTTAGCTAACGTGAACAGATACCTACTGTTTAGATAAACAGCTCTTAACCTCTCGACGGATATTTTTTAGGCTTACAGAGTGTAATTATATGGGTTTAATTTACAAACTGTTGACCTGTATAAGACATATGAGTTAAAATATGATTTATTTATAATTTATTTTTGTAGCTCCCGAGACTATTTGGAAGAAGTCAAACCGAAACAATTTAAATCTAGCAGATTTGACCATTTCGTGAATTGATTAAGGAACGGTTAAGCTCAGGAACCCTTGTGCTATAATGTCAGCTAAGAAATATATTTTTTCTCAGCAAAGAAATAATAGTTTTTACCATGTTATCTTGTAAAGTCCTTTGTGCTGGCTCACTTCTGTGGCCGCCATTTTCAGCAGGGCAAATGAGGCGCTGACGCGTCGCGCAGCGGTGACGCATAATAGATGCGTCTTATAGGGCGAAGCATGTTATTTATGAATTTTTCCAATTTATTGACAATAATTTGCCAAAGCGGGTTATACAAGAGTTAAACGCCGTCAAATACGGTAACTAGGGCTGGGCGATATGGAAATCATATCACAATATGGACTTTTTTATATCACGATAACGATATATATCACGCTGGACGACTGAGAATCTTCACCAGCATATCACGATAAATACAACACGATGTGTGTGTGTGTGTACAGGAAAAATTTGGACCAAAGTTTTTTTATTTTATTATTTTACTACAGATAGTTACAATTATAAGAATGTGAACAAAAAGAACAAGGAAATTTGGACCAAAGTAGAAACTAGATCTACCTAAGATCTACCTTAATTCAAGGAGTACGATTATGGAATGACTTAATGCCAAATGACAAATGTTAAGGAAGCCAAATCATTCCTTGTATTTAAGAAACTGGTAAAAAATGAATTGCTAAAAAAAAAAAAATGAATCTAATTTAATGTGTGATATATGTGAATTGAAAATTGACTGAGTTATTTACTTATTTTGTTATTATAGAAAATATTGTTTGAACTGTTATTAGATGAATAAGGAGCAGATTTAATAAGATTTATTCTTCATCTGCTACCTTTCATTTTATTTTTATTTTTTTCTATTATGAATACGTTAATTGTTGTATTTCATATTATAAAATGAATAAACAAACAAACAAACAACTCCTTTTCTACTTTGGTCCAAATTTTTCCTGCAGGTGGCGGTAAAACAACAGCTGCTAATGAAACTCACGAAGAAGAAATCCGCTCTGAAGTTTGAGTAAACAAAGCAAGAAACAGAAAAGAGAAAACGTTGCGTTTGATTGCGGTTCTGTTGTGTCTCTGGTCTGTTTTGTATTGGTTAACTGGACCCGAGTTCGGACTCGGTTGGACTCTGGTTCGTGTCCTCTGGACCCATTTTGTCTCCGAGTTTCAGCGGAGCGAAATAATGGAAGCTAACAAGGTGAGCTTCCCCCTCTTTTTGGTAAAAGTTCTTCTTCTTGGGCTGCCTGTGCAGCTGTTTTCTCCTTGTTGAGACACCGGCTTCATGCGCCTGCGGCTCTGTTGATCTCGAGTTTAACAACGTAAAGCATGTGTCGCAAACCCGCGCGTGCGTCAAACATAAAGCAGTGCCGTCATTATTCTTATTTATCACGATAGAGACGATAGAAGGAAAGTAGCACGATAGACACGTTTCTATCGTCCCCACGATATATGTCGTCATATCGCACAGCCCTAACGGTAACTTGTTTTTTTTTTACTCTTTGTGTTTTATTTCCAGTCTGGAACAGAGATAGCAGCTGTCTTCTTCATCTTCAGGGAACTCCACCAGATCACCTGCAGCTAAGAAGTAGGTGATGACTGAACTCTGAACTTTTCCAGGCACCTGTCCCACCTGGAGGAGCAGGGGCCTCATGTATCAACCGTGCGTGCGCACAGAAACCGTGCGTACGTCACTATCCACGCAAAACCCTGTATGTATCAAAACTGAACTGAACGTGAATATGTGCGCATCCAAGTACATTTCCACGCCAGCTCCAGAGCACGCGTACGCACGTTTCTGTGGTTTTTGTTCCTTTGGCGACACTTACAGGTGATTCAGAGAAACTGAAGCCCCACAGTCTGTGGTTGACTTTAAGAGCGGCTTGAAGACCTTTCTTTTCAACCGAGCATACTTACTCCTCATGATTCTACTTTTGATCATAGCTGATACTGTTGTTGATTTTAATTGTTTTATTATTTGTTTTATTGACATTTAATTCTGTTGCACCTTGTAGCACTTTGAGATTTCCATTAATGAAAAGTGCGTTATAAATTGAATTCATTATTATTATTATTATTATTATTATTATTATTATTAACTGTTCATGATGTGAAAATGATTAATATTCCCACCAAACACACGATTAACAAGTATTACATCCACATGACGCAGTTAAATAAAGGACGCGCAAAGTTGTGCAAAAAATAAATTTAACAGGAACGGATTCATTCAGCCTTACTGGAGGATATAATAAATAGTGTAACACGCAGAGCATTTATTTATAAACAGATATAATTTTCTGATCTAGGATATGGCTTATCAGCCGTTTTCAGAAATAATCATTTTTCAGTTTGGCACTGCTGCGCTCTGGAGCAACACAGGAGCCGTGCATCACGCGTGCACATGCAGAAGCAATCAAACTGTTCCCGAGCTTTCCTGAGGGAGCTGCAGGCCGATCAGGGCTGTCCAGTCCACACAAAGCCTGATCATATCCAATGGAATGTCTCATCTATATAATAATAATAATAATAATAATAATGTCTATTCCTGTCATCTGCGTATGTTCCCATACACAGACGAAATTCGTCTCTGCATTTAACCCAACCACCTACCAGGTGGTGCAGTGAGCAGCCCGAAAGCGCCCGGAGAGCTGGAGAAATAGGTGTGAACTCATAGACACCCCAAGCTGGGTAGTGGCCGGGACGCGAACCCGCGACCTTCGGATCCGTAGTCAAAAGCCCTGCCACTAGACCATCTTGGCTCCTATATGATTCTAAAGGCTGAGTGGTCGCGGTTTGGAGCGCGCGCGCACCCCGCGCGCAGCGTTTGGAGACTCCAACATCACGTCATGTCATGAAAACTCTCCACTGAGACGCACAGACCCGTTTCTTCATATCATCTATTAAATAAACAAAGATCTATGTTCTACCAAACATCTAAGTTCCTCTGTGTTTACAGTAATTATGGTAATAAACTCGTGCGCAAAGTTAATATTTTCACTCAGAATGAATGGATGAGCCGGTTGCGCACCAAAGCAGGGTGCGCGCACACACAAATACCGACACACAATCACTCGTTCTTTGCGTGATAAACACATTTTATTACTATTCTTACTTAGGATTTTTTCCTCACTCATATTATATTAAATTCATTATTTTCCTGAATCTAGAAATCATTTCTGATCGCGCAGGGATCAAACAAACATGTCCTTCACACATGCAGGAAGTAATTTGCATCTGTTTAACATATGTAAATGAAGGCGTGTCAGGGGAGGTGTCTCACGTGCGCTCAGTTCCACGTTGGTTGTGATGTACAAAAGGAATGTGCGTGGATTCCGGTGTACGCACAGTTTGATACATCTGGATTTATTTGTGCGTACGCAGTTTTCTGGATTTGACCGTACACAACTTTTCAGTAAGAAATCCACGCAAGTCTTTGTACATGAGGCCCCAGGTCCAAGAAGAGGATGTTGTGAGTAATGAGGACAAATACAGCCACACTGCTGCTACTGTTGTTATTGAGATGGCTGGAGATATTCACTGCAACTAGATTTGTGCTTTTAGCAGAAAATGTGGACAAGTTGGTCTTTTTGGACAAAAACTTTAAACTTGATTAGTTAGATTTTAAATGGTCTGTTGCTGCTTATTGTTTTGGTTCTGGCTGTTATTGTATTTATTAAGATTTTTATTATTGTTAGTATAGTTTATTTATTGTAAAGAGTGCCGTTTAAAATATCATCCAAATGGGGTAATTTTATAAATTTTTGTACAAACGTATTGTTTACTTGACACATTTTCAAAATAAACATTTTATGGGGCGGCCGTGGCGTAGTGGTAATGGCAGTCGTCCCCCGATCGGAAGGTTGGAGGTTCGAATCCCGGTTCCCCACATCATGTGTCGTTGTGTCCCTGGGCAAGACACTTAACCCAGAGTTGCTCCCGGTAGGACTGGATGGCGCCTTGCATGGCAGTCTGCCACTACCGGTGTATGAATGTGTGTATGAATGGGGGGATGGTTGGTATTGTAAAGCGCTTTGGGGCCCCTCATAGGGGGCTAGAAAGCGCTATATAAATAAGCTCCATTTACCATAAACATTTTGTGTCTTTTTTTGTACCGAAAATGAACCAAACTGAACCCTCCTTGTAATTGAACCAAACCGAAATGTAATTTTAGCGTACCGTTACACCCCTAGTAATGATTGATGATTTTAAAAAAAAAAGTTTGTTCATGTAAGCAGAAACTCAAGTGACTATGCTGTCAATCAATAGATGCTACATGCTAAAAGTGTAAAAAATGCACAGTGAAGATGGAATGTGCTTGATGACAAACTCGATCAAACGAGAAGCTTTGATAACATACGGTACTACGGACGCGGAACTGAGACATATATTCCAGTTGGGATGAACATTCTGACAGTAAATCTGTGCAGTGGTATAATGGCAAAAGTGAAGATTTGATTAAACCCAAATTCTTTCACTGTCCATATTTATCAGTTCATGAGCTAATGTTACTAATGTTATACAAGATTTCTTAACTGGTTTAACAAGGTTAGAGCCCCATGTGTATTTAAAAAAAAAACTAAAGGATTAACCTACCTACCCACTTGAGTGGGACATACAGAAGCGCAAAAACATGCAAGTGAGAAATGAAACTATTAACAGCTGAATACGTACATCTCATTTTGAATGTAACGTGTTAGATTTCTGTATGGTTCCACCTAAATAAACATATCATGAAAACTGCACATCTTTAATGCTTGATTTTATTGTCTAATGTCTGTCACTTTGAATCAGATGTACTGTCCTGGTAGTTGCATTGTGATTTCACGGTTGTTGTGATTTCACAGTTGTACTTTAGTTTTAATGTGTTTGTGTAAATTTGTCCATATATTTATGTTTATCATTTGTATCATGCCATTGTACTTTGTCTTACCAGCAGTTATTTTCAATGCCCTTTGACCTCCCATGCTTGATGAGCCACAGAGAATGCCAAGTGGGTAAACATGTCTACTAACACACCTCTTTTTTTTCTGAATGGCTGGATTAAGCATGCCATGTCGACAGAAGTATACACATTTTTGTATTCACACATGCATACCGTACATATCTCTTGAGTTAAATTCTGAAATACAAACCAAAAGGGGCCTTGGGCTGTGTAAAACACTTATGTTAACTACTGCATGCTAAGCATGCTAATGTAGTTGTACGCAAAATACTGCATTATTCAGACTGCTTGAATGGAGCAATTAAAACTCTTGTGGACCTTTCATAATTCATATGCATTAAAGCTCCAGCAGTTTACTTGGATAAACAGAGCTGGCATATAATGGGATGTAAAATGAGACAACGTGGCTCTTCTGCACAGCATTTCTGTCTTTTCTAATTTAGCTCACAGCTAGTTGGAGTGGATAGTGGATGTGGAACTATGTCAGGTTGCTGCTGGAATTTGTTTCCAGTTTCAAAATATATTTACTGTTTATCTGCTGCTCAGACATTTATTTTTTATGTCCGACATTTCTTCGTCCTCCACTTTTCCACTGTTTTCAATTTTTGAGAATATACCTCACAATATGTTGCTTTGCCAGATTCAAATACTGAAAAGAAAATGTGTGAAAAAGAAAACAAAAGCTACATATGAAAACAGTTTTGGACTTCCACTTGACTTATCAAAGTCAAGTCAAAATCAACTTTATTGTCAGAACTGCAATATGTACAGGACATACACAGGATTGAAATTGCGTTTCTCTCAGTCCCTCGGTGCAACAGTAACCATTTAAACACTAAAACACTAAAACATTTAATAAACATAAGCATTAAAGACCGTGTAAAGTGAAATTAAATGTGTGTTTTTAGTTTGTCACATGGCATAAATATGTGTTATTAATCACCCATTTAAATCTGACTGATTAAAAACATTGTTTACCTTATAAAATTAAGTCTCAAAAATCATGAAAAAACATGATTTTGCCTTGCCCTGGAACGCTGGGGGCGTGTCAGTGCGTGGGCGTGGTTTCAGCGCAGCTGCGCTCGTGTCCTGCCCCTGCCCTGAGCTGACTGTGTGGAGAGGCAGGCAGCAGAGATCCAGTAAACCTGCTCTGTTTTTATCCGAGTTCTGTCTGTAACAGCAGCTACTTTTTCCAAGAGTTACGCTGTTTTTGTAAATAGTTTTCTTGTGTGTTTTTAATCTGGAATGAATAAAAAAAAAATAAAAAAAGAGTTGTACCATGCGGGATTTGAACCCGTGGGGTTTGGGACGGAAGGCAAGCGCTTTATCCATTGACCTATCCAGGCATTACAGATACTCGGTATAAAACCACGCGGTATAAAAACATGTTATGATTTGTACGGGTGCCCTGACCATTGCGACATCCAGGGAAGATGCCACCCCCACCCCCACCCTTCGTCCTCTTTCCCGGCTCTGTGTCGATTAATTAATTGCCGGCTAATTTAATTTCTCAAAAAGTAATAACTTGTTTAAGCATGAATAAAGACTGACAAGGCAAAGTTCTAATCTGCCCAAAGTTTAATTAGAGCCGGCAAGGTTTCTGTACTGATGCAGGCTGGGGGGTAAGAAATGCAGAGGAGAGATTCTGACCCTCTGGGAGGGTGGAGGGGGAGTGGGGGGAGTGGACCAAGCCCCCCAGGAGCAGATTGGGTCTGTGAAGATGATGAAGTGACCTCTCTGGGTTCTACAACCACCATGTGGCCACATCACTGTGAGACACGGGGAGTTAATAACAAACTGTGAGGGATTTTTTCTAATCGGCGTTAAAATAACCTCTTCAGTTCTCCCTCAGTGAAGGAAATGTTGTAGCCAAAGGACTTTGATGATCTCAGTTTATTACACCATGATGGATGGTAATTTGTGTTGGTCTGATACTGTGTACTCATATTCAGAAAGGGGTTCTTACGACACGTTCACCTCACTTGAGCAGTTTAGAGCTGACAGTCGTGATCCACACTCCCTACCAGTTGGTGGCAGTAATGGACAATAAACGGGTTTGCTTACCCCCAATAAACACCAGGAGATGATGAAGAAGAAGCCCTGTGGAGGGATTTGAACAAAAGTGAGGAGGGATTTGAACAAAAGTGAGTAAAGTAAATCTGACTACAGAGTTAGAAAAGCAGTCAAGAAGAAATATTAAATATTGCACTTTCAACACAAGCAATTTGATGCAATATGAAAACTAAAATAACCCCCAAGTTCAAATAGTTTACTAACAGCGACAGGAATCAGCTATAATCTGACAGTGTCACCACTCATCAACGATAGCAGTTTGAAAAAAAAAAAGTGTTGCTCTGTTGGTGGAGTTATCATGAAAAGTAAACTTTCTGATATTCAGATATTTTTCAAAGTCATTGTAAGAAGTGAAATACAATTTATCAAACTCACATTGGTACTCAGTAATGGTACTTGTACTTACAAATGTAGTAGTGGTGCATACATAGTAATGTGCAATGTATAGCACTTTGAGATTTTCATTAATGAAAAGTGTGTTATAAATTGAATTCATTATTATTATTATTATTATTATTGCACAAAGTTAAGTGCACTTAGCATACTGAGAGTGCATATAGTTATTTGTATAAATACAGTAATCTCATCAAAGGCCAAAATGAGGTTTGAACCCAGACTGAGAGCCACTAACACATTATACAACTGGTACATAACAAATCATGTCACCATGCCTCATTCAGCCCTCAGAGCAGGACACCAGGACCTAATGCTGTAGGGTGGAGACAGTCAGGGACACAAGTAGACGGCCCTCATTGTCCTTGTCTGTGTTGGGGGGAAGCCAAGCCCAGATTAGAGTGATTCAGCAGTGCATCCTGTATTGAAAAGATTATTTGTTGTTTGACCAAGAGAAAAGTTACAGAATCTAATTATTTTGGTCAAGAGCCATACCTTATAACCATAACCATATATTAGAGGGGAAGGATAAAAAAATTGAGATGTTTACCTTTAGCTCAACTTGTCCTTTACAAAAACAGACCAGTGCAGCACCCTCATTATTGACAACAAAGCCCCGACCTGTTAACCCACACTCGGCTGTGAACCATCCCAGCGCACGCTGGCAGAAGGCACCACAAGAACCACATGATCTACAAAAAGAATAAACAAAACTTTGAGGTTCCCAAACCAGAACCTTGCCCATGAAGACCACAAACAGGACCAGAGGTCAGGAGCAGCCCCACCTGCACCAGGAATGAGCTCTACTTTGTGCCGAGGATGTGGACACGTGCTTTGGTTCTACAAGAACTGGAAACAAATGGCACCCCATTTTTCTGCAAAATACAACTGTAAGACATCCCCATTCCACAAATCATGTGATCCTTATGGTCTGCATATGTCAAACCGAGTAAGATCAATAAGAGCCATGGGGCTAGAGCCATAACTGTTTTTTTTTCCCATGTTGGAGTAAGCTGTTGGGGGAGAAGCAGGTTTTTTTTTTTTTTTTGGTGTTTCCTCAGACTGATGAAGCCTTCTGGATGGAGGGTGAAACATCTCAACAAAAAAAAAAAAAAAACATTGAGATGATCTGATTGGCTTGGCTTGGATTTTATACCTGGATTATTGAGCATGGACTCTGAAGCCATTGGGCTGGTTTAGACCTGGTACATTGCTGCTGCCTTTTCAAAGGAAAGTTGAGCATTATTGAGCATGCATCAGGATATGCTGTTGTGGTTATACATCATCATCATTGAACATTGTCAAGTAAACATACAGTAGATTAAAATGTCTCTAAATGAAAGCAACAAAGGGTGTTTATTAAAGAGCATAATAGTGGTCAGTTGAACAGTGTCAAGAACCAAAAAAATCTACTCCTACAGATCCACACAGACATTTTATACCTTCCTTCTGCGTCACTACAGATAGTTTATCTCTCACATGATCACTCATACGCTCAGTCGGAGAGCATGCGCTGGCTCAGCCTAACCGAAACCTAAGGTCCCAGCCAAGACTTTATGTCTGTAATCCCTGTCCAAATATGCTCACCGATAACGTCTTATTTCTAGAAATGTCCCTTCCATATTTGGCGTTGATTAAACCTTGCGTGTGTATTATATCCTGTTATTATTAATGATATAACTAATGATATTACAAAAACACATTCTACTTTGGCCTCAAAAGGTTACTTTACCTGGTTACAAATTCCAATACGTCTGCTAAAGACACATTAACAAAAGAAACATCCCATTGAAGCCAATTATGTTGAAGGACATTAGGTTCAAATGCAACAAACACTAAAGAGATTAAGATCAGCGTGTAAATCAGAAATAACAACATGGTGCAAATGTGAGTTCATTAAACAAACACAACGCTGCAGTCACAGCTAATCCAGGGTTATTTCCATCTTTATCCTCGTTACAGATGAGAATAGTCTGTCTGGTTTCAGTTGGCTTTGACCTGCCTGCAACGCTGCATGAACATTCAGGAGGATTACTCATTTGTGCACCAAACTTTTTGTGACAATCACACAAAGGATAACTCTTTCACGCATTGTCAAAATGTTAGCTAATATGTCCATTTGTAAGAGACAGACAGCAATCCCAGAGAGGTTTACTTGATTGTCTGCTTTTGTTTACAGTAGCATTGCATTTAGGCAGGGAGGTTTGGATATACTGTAATGCTGCAGACGCTTTTTATACAGATGATTGTAAAATCTTTATGGGAACATGAAGTACAGAACACACCGATACAGCCAGGATCAGAGAGAACTGCTGAGGAAAAGAACACCAAAGACAGGAGTCTGTGGGTGTGTGTGCGTTGTACAAGCATCAGTGAACTCAGGATGTGTGTGTGACGCTGAATACAGATTAAGGTTTACACCCATCTTTGTGTGTCCTTTCCATGGAAACACACAGATTCAAACAGCTTTATTGTTGTTATTCGTTGGAAAATGTCTGCTTGTTGCTACTAAAACATGTCTTACATATCAGTCTAATACAATGATGTTGCTGCTGGATGGTAGTTCTTCCGGTTGTGGAGTAAAACCCTGTTTGCAGTAGAACTGTCTAAGCCAACCTCATCCCTGTGCTCTGACTGTGATCCTGATAAGTTCACAAATACAACATAGCAGACCGAATATTTTTAATTATAGAATTCTAAGTGTGCAGCAGCGATCACAGGATCATTGCGGGACTGTGATGCCGACATACAGAGTGTGGTGTGGGTCTCAGGGAAGTGAAAAATTATTAAGATTTTTTTTTTCTTAAGAGCATAACAGTATCACGACTGCCTTTATACTGATGGAGGTTTCACAAATTTCCTGCAGTTCAGCCACATTCTAATAAACTACAGAAAATGTAGTGGGATCCTTTTTTTTGGGGGGGGGGGGGATTTATTCATTTCATTTATGACAATTATACATAAAATACAATAACAAAAAGTAAATAAAATAAAATGAAAGGCGGCAGAAGAAGAACTAGTCTTATGAAAACTGCCCCTTTTTACTCAATTCTAATGTAAATCAAATTGTATATATAAAAAATTTAATTCAAAAAGAAAATAACAATCTAGCTAAATTAAAAACATAAAAACTCAAACATCTTAATCAAATCAGACAACAACTTAAGTAGATATATGTATTAACGATTCCCATATTCTTCCAAGAAACTCGTCTTTATCAGTCTCTTAAATGTACACAGTGATCTGGCATTCTTAACAGTATCTTCCAAACCATTCCACAATCCTATTCCCTGAATTATTGTGGATCGTTCCTTCAAACTACTACTAAAATAAGGCTTCACAAACATCTCAATTCCTTTAAGAAAATATACACTCTCTCTTTTAACAAACTGTGTTTGAATATTGTCAGGCAACATGCCTTTATGTTCCTTTTACATAAGCAACAAAATGTTATAATTAACCAAATCATAGAACTTCAAAATTTTCAGTTGATAAAATAAAGTAGTCGACGGGTATCTATAGTTTTTTTCATAATAATTCGTACAGCTCTTTTCTGTAAAATGAACAAAGGATTAGTTATAGTTTTACATGCTTTACCCCAGACTTCAATACAGTTAACCAAATAAGGAACAACTATTGCATTATACAACATGAATAATAATAATAATAATAATCATTTTATTTAAAAGCGCCTTTCAGGACACCCAAGGACACTTAACAAACCAACACAGTGTAATACAGATCAAACATTATCAGCAACAAATTGAAATATAAAATACATAAAGGATATAAAATGGAAGATAAAAATACATTTTGTAAAGTTAGTGATATTCATTAATTCATTCAACCTTTATTTATACAGGCTAGCCTCGTTGAGCCACGGGGACTCATTTACAAGAGGGACCTGTCTCACTCACACCTAGGGTCAATTTTAGAGTTATCAATCAGCCTAACATGCATGTTTTTGGTCTGTGGGAGGAAACCGGAGCACCCGGAGAAAACCCACGCATGCACGGAGAGAACATGCAACCTCTGAAAAGCTAGTCTAAAGAGATGGGTTTTCAGGGCTGTCTTGAACAGAGAAAGGGAGGGGGTGTTTCGAAGGTCTGGCGGTAGAGCGTTCCAGAGGTGAGGGGCAGAGCAGGTGAAGGCCCTGCTCCCCATGGTGGAGAGGCGGGCAGAGGGTACATGGAGATGTAGTGAAGAGGAGGATCTGAGAGAGCGTGATGGGATGGGGATTTGGAGGAGGTCAGATAGATAAGGAGGGGCAAGGTTGTGGATAGCTTTATAAACATTGCTTTATCAGTGAATAACTCGCTTACTTTATACAAAACTGCTATTGATCTATTACATTATGAAGGGGGCCTAATAGTATTTAAACATAGGATTTTAATAAAAAATTGTTTTAAAACTTTTTTTAACAGGGAACGTAACATATATCCATCCTTTTTTTAAATAAAATGTTTACCCACTTTTTCCTTTCTGGATCATTGGGGAGCCAGTACCTACCTAAAGCAGTCACGGTGCACGAGGTTGGGGGACACCAGGGCAGGTTGCAAGTCTTGCCACAGGGCTGTAACTTGTTAATTAAAATTGTCAAAATTTTAAGTGACTTATTTTGGTTCCAATCCCACCAGACTTGAACTAACCTTCAATCATTGTATCATGTAGTGACGTCTACTCTAGGCTGAGGAGGAGGGTTTGATGCATATTCTGGCCAAAATTGAATTACTTCTGTATTAAACAATAGTCATGACCTCCTTGCTTTATGGTTCTGAAAGTTGTACCACCATAGGAGGCATCTGTAGCAGTTCCACCAGAAATGTCTGCATAAGATCCTTGGGTTCAGCTGGAAGGATAGACAAACCATTGTCCTAAAGGAAGACACCAACCCCAGCATCACCACAACCATCACTGGACACCATTTAGGATGGATAGGCCAGATTCCTACCTCCTGAAACATTGTCTTTATGGCCATCTGAAGAAGAGGCTACACACCTCAGGAGAGCAGGAAACGGGGAACAAGGGCAACTTTAAAAAAACACCTTAGAAAGTGTTGCTTTGACCTCTACAACTGGGAGAAGGTTGCCCTAAATAGAGGCGCATGGAGCAGGATAGTTCACGAAAGCACACAAGACTTAGAAAATGATCTCCACTGTGAACCAGGAAAGAAAGGGGAGACCCACTTCCAAACTGGCCCATTTATACTCCCACACCCAGGACAACCATCAATACATGACCCCACTGTAACAGGATGGGTCAAGGATCAGCCTGCATCTGAAGGCCCACAATTACCCACATTTGTACATTGTGGAAGTTCAGGAAATTCAACTGGTCAAAGTTTGGTGTAACTATTATATCTAAGAGCAACAGTAACAATGGAGATTCTACTGATATGGCCCACCAAGGATGATAACTCCTCAGAGAATGGAGATGTAGTGCGGTTTGAACACATCATCACAGTTATGGCCTCCAGGGAAAAACTGCCTCTAAAACTAAAGTGTGTGGGCAGCTGGCGTCACCACTGATTGCAGTGGGAGAAGCTATAGCTCGTCTTTTTTCTTTCTCCTGAGCGTCTTTGAGCGTTCAGAGGAACTGCACCTCCTCTCACTCCTCTATTGTTCCTGTAAGATAAATTGGAGCCATTGTCATAGACGGAGAAAAGGCAATAATTGAAGGTTTTCTTGCAGAATTTGCTACAACACACACATACACACATGCAAAAAAAAAAAAAAAAGCTTCAGCTTCAAAGTAATTAAACACATTAACACTTCAAGCATAAGCAGAAAAAAGAGAAGCTTTCTTTTGTGTACATTCGCTTCCATTTATCACCCCGGACTGAGGCAGAGAGGGGAAGTGTAAGGATTTAGCATATCTTTCCGACTAAAGTGATGGAGTGGAAAAGGATGAGGGGGGTGGGATGGGGGATCCAATCCGCCTTGGCTCTTTACTCTAGTCGACGGCGTAAAATGTCAGATACTCATCTGGAAATTATTTCCATTTCATACCACAGACATCTTCCCAAGCGGGGACTCTGAAATCTAATTAGTTTGACCGGAAAATGGTGACCAAGGTAGCGGAGTGTATTATGCATAAAAGAGAGGCCAACGGGGTGAGTGAGGGTCCCCGGGGTTAACTGGAGCTCAGGAGGGCAGATAAGGGGGGAGAATAAACTCAGGAGGGCTACTCCATTTTAAAAGCCTTGACGAATAGTGGCAACCTTGAATTGGGTGTTACGGCCGGCCCTGTGACAACGCTGCAGCCGAGCCAATGGGAGATAGCATGCTGTCTCCTCCAGGGCTTACCCCAGAACTTTTCAAACTTTCTACAAGCACAGAGAAGAAAGCTGCTGCTGCAGTCTTACTGCTGGTGCTTCAGGGAGCTTTTTAAACTGATAAGTGTTTTGTGATGTTTGCTGCTCTGGGGAGTTTGGCTAGCTAATCACTACTGTCATCATAGAGCCTTTAAGCCTCTAAGTGTACAGTGAGGAGCAGAATATAATCATCTCTGTCACTTCCTGCAGCCAGACAGCTCCTGGATGTTGGCACATAAACTCTAGGAAGATTTCTGAACTGCATTCATTTTTTAATTAACACAAATTCATGTCCCAAGCTTTTAGTCAAAACCTGTGTGACCAAAACATGAACACGTTTCGAAGGAATTAGCATAGGCCTGTTGCGATAAACAATAAGCCAATTATTCAATTGATTATTCAATCTATTCAATCAATGAAAATTATCGACCTCATTTTCATTTATCGGCTTTATCGTTTCTTCGTGTTTCTCTCTCTCTACTGGACACTGGACGACAAAAAGCTCAACTCCGGTGCTCTTCACTGACCCCTCCCCTTCTCTTTAAAATCTGTTTTACCATCCAAAATCGTGTTTTTGGATCATTAAAAGCAGCTAAGCTGAGAAGCTAAGCTACAAACTAAGCCAACAGGCCAACCTCGGGGAAAAAAAAACTCAGTCTTGTCAAAGCTCCAAAAGTCACAGTTGAAACTCGTGCCTTCATCTAAAAAGTTGTTTTTCTCTGCTAAAAGAAGTTGACAACTTGTTTACCGATTTTTTTTATTAAAAGTTTGGGTGACAAGTGCTATGCTAAAGAGCTCAAACCACACAGAGGGTCCGCCATTTTGAGGACTGAAAAAAAAGATGGAGCGGCAGCCCATGTCACGTCAAGGGGCCTCCCTCCCATTTTTCTTAAAGAGACACGCTGCTCGCTCCCTCACTATCATGAATCCTTCAGTTCAAACAGTCTTATGCTGCCATCAAGTGGTCAAAAAAAGTACTACACAAAAATGTTCCTACATTTCTACTTACCGTAAATTTGACAATAATCACTAATGTCAAATTTCAAACAATATTATCGTTTATCGCAATATTTTCTGAGACATCTAATCGCCCAGTAAATTTTGTTATCTTGACAGGCCTAAATTAGCATTGTACATTTGACATCTACATGTATGTTAGTTCACATTGTCACGATGCAGTAGTGACAATGTGTTACTGGCTTCTTGTATTGGGCAGGATTTTACTAAAGGACCATCCCTGTGATATCTGATGTTACTCAGATTGATGCCATAATGCGATTTTGTTTTTGTTTTATGCTCTAAATACATCCCGAACGATAAAACTCGTGTTGCTCTATCAACAGTGGTCACGTCTTTGGCTCATTACTGCTTCCAGATTGTGGGATGAGATCATTTCAGTGTAGTTCTGTCTGTTTTTATTCAGACTGAGAGCTAAAGCAGTTCCAATCTAAATAGTTATGACTGATTTACAATATTCTTGTTAGGGATGCACCGATCCACATTTCTCACTTCCGATCCGATACCGATACTTAAGAACTGGGTATCGACCGATACCGATACTTTTCCGATCCGATACTGTTCAGGTATGTGAATCTGTATAATGAAATATTTGTACTGAGACTATAAAGTTATGTGTATTTTGGAATGTTTTCTATACTATAAAGACTATACTGTTAAAGTTTGTGAGTTTCCTGTTGTGAGTGTCTTCATTGGTTTTAACTCACATAATGTTAAGACGGCAGTCACAGAATATGATGGAACACAAGTGCTCTTTGAAGCTGGATCGGAAATATCGGCAGGTTAGATCCGATATCCGATACTTAAATTATGCTGGTATCGGATACCGATACCGATACTGGATCGGATCTGCCCCATCCCTAATTCTTGTACCAAACTGCATTTACCCATGTCCTTTCTTTAGTGAACATCTCCCCATCCTGAACCTGGAAGGTCTATTTATTGTTGATGAACATTTGAGAAATGTAGGTGTTGCAGTTAGCCAAAATATTATTTTTCGTATTAGTTTACTCTGAAGAGGAAATACAACTTTAGAGCTTCAAATCAAATTTAACTAAATAAATCAATCACCCCATTAATTTATACAGTTACAGGATAGACAATAACATCAATTAAAAAAGCACATTAATAAGAACCAGAATTGAATCCATCAGCACTAATAAAACCCAGACAGATGGTCACAGACGGTGAAGTGACTTCAGTTCTGACAGACAAAAGTTCTGTTGGACTAGACCCAGTAACACAGACTCTGAAACAAAAAAATTAACAACTAATACAGCTTTTGCGATTGTGGATTTGAAAGTCCAAGGTGCTCGTGAGAGACCAGAGATATGAAAGTGTTGGAGCATAAAGTCAGAGATCAGAGTAAAATAATGTTCTTAAAGGCTCTGATGACAACAAAAGTGTGGAATCAGGTCATCATAGATGTGTGAGGCATTCATTTTGTGTTGGTGTCCGTTAGTTTAGTCAAAGTCAAAGTGCTGATGCTGTTCGGGTGCAGCAGTCCGACGCTGTTTAAAGTGGTCCAAACGTGGCCCTGTCTGTATTTCCTTCAGAGCCAGTGGCGATAAGATAATGAGATTAGTGCTAAAGTTCTTTCTCTAATGGGACCGGCGGCAGAACAAACAGCTGAGTCAGCAGCATTAGATCCACTTTCCTAAAATCATTTGTGACAAAACTGGCAGAACCCCATGACCCAATGAAGCCATCTCTGTGAGATGGCCTCATTTGGACACCCCCATTGATCTCTCATCATGACTAAGGCCCAACCCTCGCTGCCCCGCCCCCAATCAGGCTTGCCAATTACCTTTATCTCTAGCTGTAGTCAATTATTTCTTGTGCTTAATTAGGATGAACACGACCACAATCAGAACCACACTGGACTCTGATTAGACGTGCAGATCCCTGAGCTGAGGCCCTGAAGACACGGTCATGTTTGATTAGCCCGTGGTTTTATTAATTAGCTCTTATAACGAGTGTTGTTTCTTTGAAACTTTCAGAGTGTAAACATGTGAAACAGCTGGTCCAGTGTGATTCTGGTTTCAAGGGTAATGACGTCCATCTTTTGTATTATGATGTGTTCAGGTTTTATTGTCAGACAAGTTAGGTTTGGAGAATAGAGAAACATTTCAAGAAACAAAACCAAAGCCCTTTCTCTCCACATTAGAACTCCAAGCACCTGGACTTTCCTTGGAGTTCATCTTTGATGTTTTTAGGACTCGTGACAGTTTAGAGGAGGCATATCATTTAATTAAAAACCTTTTATTGTCTGAAAAAATAACTAATATTCATAGTAGCACTTTGGCTGCCTTGTTGCTGTTTTTAAGTGCTTAATAAATTAAGTGGTAGGGCAGTAAAGTTAACAGGAAGTCATCTCTGCAGTGAAGAAGTTGAAGGCCCTGTTTACGCCATTAATTTTTTGAGTGAAACTGGAGCGTTTCTGCTGCGGTTCGGCCGTTCGTGTCCACGGTAAAGGTGTCTGAATCATGGTCTCATGGTGGAGATATTTGGGGGAACCCCTGTGAGGGTGTGACGTAATCCGCAGGTGTGAAGTCGCACATGCACACTGCAGGCGGCTGCAGTCAGATGTTTTCAGCACTAACTGCAGTTACAATAAACGGCAGAAAGCATGTGCTTTTTGTGCTACTCACCTGATCCATAATGCTTTAAGAAACAAACGGGCAGAGGAGCTAGAGGTGGCAGAGATGAAGATGGACAGCTCAGGTTCAGCAGCATGGAGATAGATTTGAGGTTGTGTCTCTGGACTGACACAGTTGAAGACTCGCTGACATCTCACAGAACAGTCTCCCCCGTTCGTGACGACGCAACCAGCGAAATGTGCTGCTGAGTTTTGAGCCGCCAGAGGAATGTTGTCTCTCAGCGAGAAAGTCGCCGGTTCAAATCCCAGCCCGGGACCTTTCAGGGTGGAGTTTGCATGTTCTCTCCGTGCATGCATGGGTTTTCTTCGGGTGCTCCGGTTTCCTCCCACAGACCAAAAACATGCATGTTAGACTGATTGGTAACTCTAAATTGTCCCTAGGTGTGAGTGAGAGTGTGAATGGTTGTTTGTCTCGTTTGTCTCTATGTGTCCCTGTGATGGACTGGAGACCCGTCCAGAGTGTCCCCGCCTCTTACACAGTGACCCTAAAAGGAAGAAGCGGGTAAAGATGATGGATGGATGGATGGATGGATGGATGGATGGATGGGTTGGTGGGATCGAGAAGGATGCTGGGAGATGGAGGGAGACGATGGAGAGTATTCTTATGAAGGTTTTTTTTTTTTTAATTCCTTTTATAGATGGCCTCCCTTCTCACCTTACAGCCATCCTCTTTACACCATTATGATTTTTTATAGGATAGAAAGAAAGGAAAGACAGAAAGTAAGACTACAAAACACAACAATTATCCACAAAAAGAGCACAAGGCAAACACACCCGACCGCCGTCTGCAATCCTGCAAAGTACATAACAGAACACAGCAACGAAACAAACATGCATAAAAGACCCATAACATTCATGACCTTGCAGTAGATTTCCATAAATATATATATCCACACCTACAAATATATATATA
>JBBPBX010003737.1:42495-53089 GCA_038048925.1 Garcialebias charrua
TATATATACATACATATACAGTACATTCATATGCAGTCATATACCCATCTACATATTATATCTACATCTACATCCCTGCATCCATTTGTGTGTGGTTGTGAGCATGCATAAGTGAATAAGGCTTCTCTAATAGAGCATTCAATAGCGACCGTGAAGCATCAGAGAACCGCCCCCCAAGACCCGAGGAGATGGAGGGAGACGATGGAGAGTGTTCTTATGAAGGTTTAAAGGACCGTGAGAGTCGGAGTCCTCAGATACACTAGCCGTGTTTCCATCAAGGTTTCTAGATGCGCATTTTGAAGCATCGCATCAGAAAAGCTGAATGGAAATTGCAAAATTCGAGTTAACTTCCTCTAATTCGCTCAAAAGTTGATACGCTCGCTTGAGGTGGTTTTTGGGGGTTTCGAAACAGAGCTGATGCGCAAAACGACAGATGGAAACAGATTTGCCGACTCAGTTCTGCCGTAGCGAACATTCACGTCACGTGACGTTCAGCTGTTTCCGCTCCGGACAACATGTAACATCGCTAAAACTAGTTGGCATGACAGAATAAATACAACTTGCCCGATAACAACACGTACCTGAAATATTCTCTCCATTTTGCCGAGATGTGTGGTCGGGTTCTGTTTTCAACCGCTACTTCCTGTTTACTGTAGACATGCGTAACGCTGACATCTGACGTAATGACGCTGACGTCTGACGTAATGACGCTGACATCTGACGTAATGACGCTGTGCGTGGCCTGGTAGATGCGCTTCAAGCCAGTTGATGGAAACACTTCTGATCCGCATTAATTTGTATTTACATTTTTGCGAGATTTCAAAAATTAGCTCAAAATTCGAAATGAAAATAGATGGAAACACGGTTATTGTGATCCTCAAAGATCCCAGTCCAGGACTCGCAGCACCTTAAAGATGCTAACATGTAGCACGAAAATAACCTCCGTTGATCTTCAGTCCTGACTTTATGGCTGAAAATGCAATAACGTGAGTAAACGTTCAGGAGGAGTAAAGTCGTAGCGTTAATAATAAAAATGTGTAAAGTAACGAGACACAACAAAGCACCACTGATAAAAACGTGTGAAGAGAAATGAGTCGACGAATGGGCAGAACAGAAGAAAACTGTTTGATCTTCTGTCAGTTTGAGGCTTCAGATCCACCAGGAAGCTTCACACCTGACACTCTGGATGAGCTGAGATCTGCTGAATCAGATCCATAACACCCTGATCTGGGAACCAAGATAAATCTGGAACTAGGTTTCCTGCAGGCGGCGGTCCAGCTGAAGCGGGTCACGTTTGGCGCCGGCGCGGCCCTGAAGGAGCACGTGCTCCGTGAGCCTCCCGTCACGTTCGCACGCTGAGCTCTTATTATCAGCCGCTCTGAACTGCAGCTGTTTGCACATGACTTAACGTTTTCTGCAAGCTCCTTGCTTTTGCATGGGAAGTGCTTAGAAACTAAAATCCACGCCGGCGGGCGTGAGAACACGGGGAGGGAGACGAGGAAAGAGAAGCGCGTCCGCTACTCAGCACTCCCCGGGATTAGAACGTACACATCAACCTGCAAAACAGACAGAAAAGCCGACTATAGCTCCTTTTGCAAAAAAAAAAAAAAAAAGCAATGAATGTCAATTATGCATGAAGCTGAAGGCATTTTGAGAAATAAGCGCCGTTCCTCAGGAGGACTGGCACCCTCCTCCCCACTCTGCAAGCTTCCAGCCTGCAGTATCAAAGAATGATCTAATGTCACGCACAGAGGAAAGGTTACTCTCTGCATACACATTGATATTTCTGCTTCCATCGCTGACCTTTCCCCATTCTGAGCTGTGATTTTTTTTATTTTAAAATGCAAACGTAGCCCAGCCGTCTGTCAGTTCCTCTCCTCCTGAGAGGCACAAAATCAAAAACAAAACAAAAAGACGGCTTGATAATTACAATTAAATCGCACAAGGCCAATATTTTCCTGCATCCATCATCTGTATTAGTGTTATTTTAGCTGTAATCACCAACCTGAGCAACATTATTACCGTTTAATAAACCTGAGCTTGTTCTTGTATTGCTTCCTTTAATGCAGCTGATCCTGTTTCACGCTCAGCACCCAGGTTTATGTGTGGTTTCCATCTTTCAGAGGCCAATTAGGCGACATTCCTGCCACTTAGTAAACTATTAGTGACTTGAAAAATAAACAAGGAGCTTTAATTGATTTCCGTGGGACGGATGGAGGTCTGCGTGTGGATAAAAGGATAATGACAGTTTTAATCGGCGCTCTCGCAGGCCTGAACTGTGACTCGGACATTTTCTCTTAAGAAAACAAAAGCAGCGTTTATTAGATATTTCTCCAAAGAAATGCCCATGATGGGAATATCAAACCTTTTTTTGTGTCTTCAGCCAACTGCTGTTTAAAGTCGACACTAAGTGTCAGAGGAATAATATCTGGTGCTTTGATACAAAATATTAGACATGCATGGGTACCAACACACGGCAAGGTACAATATTATGTATTCATACTCACAAAAGTCATTCTGATACTATCGTATGGCAGTTATGATTTTCACCTTTCAGTTTAGCTCTTAGGTGGTAGTTTTATTTATTTTTTGCCATTATTGTTGCTATATAAGACGTAGTTTTTTGCATAAATGTGCATGCCCTGCAACTTACACAGTGAAGCGACATATTTATGTTTTTCCCCACATTTATAATCCAAATTTTGGCTGAGATCTGACGATTTCATTCATTCTGGCATGGAAAATATTGAGCACTACCTTTTTCAGCAACTAGAGGGCCCTCGACCTATATGGCAAGCCAAGAGTCGCATTAGTAGGTAAAAGTGGCCATTAATAAGACACTTATACACTTATACTTATACACTGCATACAGTCTGTTCGAACCACTCCCCTCAGGCAGGAGGCTTCGGTCAATTGGGACCAGAACCTCCCGCCATAAAAACAGTTTCTTCCCCTCTGCTGTCAGACTCTTGAACACTCATAACCATGCTACCTCATAACTTGCCTTGGTCGCTGTATTTTGTATTTGTTCTTTGTATTTTGATTGGGAATCACTGTATCACTGTATTTTGATTGCACCACTCTAATTGCGCTGTTTCTTAGTAGTTTTTGTTCACTGAATATTGTATTGATTGTATTGATGTTTTATGGTTTATGTTTTTTGTATCTTATGTTTTTATATTTTATGCACCGTTATGCCGAAGCAAATTCCTAGTCTGTGAATCCTGTTAATTGACAATGGCGATAATAAACTGAATCTGAATCTGAATCAGAATCTGAACTTGACTTGCCATACAAAGACACCTTCGTCTCATTCTGGAACTCCTGGAGCAAATCAGCTGCATTTCGACGCGCCGCCCGGGCGAAATGCAACTGATTTGACCATTAAAGTGCATTTATTAAGGAAAAGTTCAACTTAGACACACCTTTACTATAATTTCGAGCAAACAAATAATAGTTTTTATGTGGTTATTTCATTAAATTTCGAAGAAATGCACAGCGACTCGTCCCTCTGCTCGCTCCTGCTTCTGCGTTTTGTCTTTTGAAATCCAGCTGATTTGACGTGAAAGTGCATTTATTAAGAAAAAGTTCAACTGAGACACACCTTTGCTATAATATGGAGCAAACAAATAATTGTTTTTAAGTGTTAATCTTGTTAAATTCTTGTTAAAGTCCTCTCGTGCGCAGTCCCGCGGCCGCCATTTGGAAGCCATTAGATTTTTGGCACAACACCGGCCCACGTTTCTGGGTTGTTAGCGGTGACGCGTAATAGATGTGATTTATACAGCGAAGCGATGTATATGTTTTTTTTCCCACTGTATTAAACATATTTGGACTGATGCGACGTATATGGCGATGTGATGTGTACAGCGACAAGTACAGTTGTTTGTTTCCTGATCTGCTCGGTGGCAGTAATGCTCCAAAATGTTTTTTTTCTAACCACCAATAAACACCTAGCCTGGCCCTCGCCTTCCTGCACAGCTCCGCTCAATTCTCATTTCGCTTCACTGCACAGTCTGGGACTTCTCTCATAGACAACGATTTCTCCGGCCAATTTTTGACCGGACCAATCAGAGAACAGAAGGGGCGGAGTTTTTGGCCCCTAACCCACGCCCACCTGTCCCAGCGCAGCCAGCGAGCATTCGCATGTTCTCATTCAAAGCGATGCAAAGCGATGCAGGACTGTTTTATATGTGACACAAATGTATTAATTTCCCCTTCTTAATCCCTTATCTGGAGTTTTCTTTTGTTTTTTTTTCCCAAAAGTCAAGTAATCGCTCCCTCCTCCCTCCTCCTTCTCCTCCTCATCCTCCTCCCCTCCGCTGAGTGAAATGAACAAGGAAATGCCTCAGGTTGTCACGAGAGAATTAAAGTCAGGTTTTACGTTGCTGCCCGAGTCCCATCAGATTTCCTGGTCTTCTGGTGTGTTGGACTAGCGCTCCATGGTTTTATTTTATTTTATTAGGACGTTTTATTAACATATAAACACAGAATATCCAAAGGCAGCGAGAGAAAATTCAGCAGGAGGCGGAGCTGAAGTCAAGTTCAGCAGACCACGGGGGAGCAGACATCAGCAGAGGCCACGCCTCCAGCAAGAATCGTTTGTCAATGGAGAAAGTCCAGACCCTAGTCTGAAGCGAAGTGAAGGACAAGGGTATGGTTTTAACCAGGCTAATAAACACCATAAGAAGAAGCGGGAGCCGCGTGGAGGCATTTCACAATAAAGATGGTTGAAATAAGCAGAGTTTGTTTGTTTGTAAAAATGTTTGTGACATCATTATTATTTCAAACATTCTGGTCAAATCTGTAATATACTCCATGTTAACCTGTGATTGTGTAAACGTGTTAAAGATGTGAAAACAGCAGTTCAGTCATGGAAAGTCTAATTTTCTATGACCCGTTTAAACTGAATGATGGTTCTGCTGTGACGTCTGAGCTGGAAAATGGTAAATGGTGAATGGAGCTTATTTATATAGCGCCTTCCAGCCCCCTATGAGGGGCTCCAAAGCGCTTTACAACACCAACCATCCACCCATTCATACACCGGTAGCGGTAGTCTGCCATGCAAGGCGCCATCCAGTCCTACCGGGAGCAACTCGGGGTTGTGTCTTGCCCAGGGACACAACGACACATGGTGTGGGAAACCGGGATTCGAACCTCCAACCTTCCGATCGGGGGATGACTGCCATTACCACTACGCCACGGCTACCCCAAACAGGACTGGGTTTTAACACACATTTGATGTCTATGGGGAGATTTTTCATAGTTTTTAGTGAAGTTCATCTCTATGGATTGATGTTTTGCCACAAAAAGTCAGATTTCTTGATGGAGACCCACAGTTGGATGTTCTTCTTTGTATGGGTTTTTCCAAAACCACAAGAGTACTAAGTTCTTACTAATGAACAGTTTTTCTTCAGTTTCTGTCATGGTTTTCAAAGTACAGTATTAACATCCTTAACAAAGCAAGGAACTAAAATCTACAGGCAGAAATGTAAAACCTGACAGAGCGGAAAGGTTCATTAAAGAGTGGTGCGACAGGTTTCTCTGAGGTTATGATGCGGATTAATCCTGAACTAGAACAACAGAATTTATTTACAGTCGAGCCTTCTGGGTTTTCCTTCTCGGTCTTTTCTCCGCCCCGTTGATTGAACAATGTGCTTCCTAATTACTCAAGCACACGGGTAGACTGAAGAGTGTTAGTCCTTCCAATCAACTCTAACAGGTTTGTAGATGTGAACATCGAGGCTTTGATTACGTCTCTAATATTTATTTCACGAATCAGTCTGTCATGCTACCCTCCAACTTAATGCTGCTCTGGTGGTTTATGGTCAAGACAAAAACAACTGGACTTTATTTGAAACAGAAGACGTTTTGCTTCTCATCCGAGAAGCTTTCTCAATTCAAAGAGCAGTGAGTGTGGGGATCAAGTTAAAAAGCTGAGATAAAATACCGTACATACAAATGCAGATTGACCTATTGCATCTCACATTAGGTGAGGTCATTTTTGTCTTGAACTTTTTTGAATTTACCATGTCCTGGATGACTGAGAATCTTCAACAGTGTATGGTCATGAAGTTTTCTTGCATTCTTGTCTTGTCTCCATACCGTGATGTCTCCTCCTCTGTGTCTGTTTTCAGATTATTCATTCATCCTTTGTCTGTTTTTGTGTTTTTCTTCAGACCTCAGGCCTCTTCCCGACGTGGCGATGACCGGTAACTGCACCCACGAGTGCACCGAGTTTGGCCATTCCGACTCCTGCTGGATGCCCGGCCAGCCTTCCCCCAACCTCAAGGTGTCCAAGAGCTGCGCCCCCAAGCTCTCCACCTTCGTGCCTTACCAGGAGATGGACGGACAAGAGCATCCGATGGCCAACGGCAGCCCCAAGCCCGTGGTCGCAGAGGAGCGTGGGACAGGCGGCGCCGGTGGCAGCAGCTCCAAAGTGGCCAACATGAGGTTCATGACCCCCTACAGCAGTGCCTACCCCGGGAGCGGAGACTCGTCTGGTAAAGACTGTGGTCTGGAGGAGATCCCTCTGAGCCAGGCGGCGGAGTACCACTCAGCTACCACCCCCACAGGCCAGACCTCAAAGAGGGAGATCTACCTGTGAGGGTGCATCTCTCAACCTTAACACCCCCAACCATTTTACACCTGCCTCACCCTGACGGTGGCTCTGCCTCACCTTCCACCCCCTGACAGCCGCCCCCTGTGCCTAGAACTCACGGTGCTGTGGCACCGACTCACCCTAATTCTTTTATGAACTGCATCACCAAACAAGGCTTTAGATCCCCACCTGCCGCTGCCGCGCCCCCCTCCCCCCGCCCTCTGAAAACCAATCAAATGTAAAATAGAAAAAACTTAAAGCTGACGACATCCTGCGGTTTCTGCTGCTGCGGAGGAATGTAAACTACAACTCGTCGTGATGATGACGTTTGGGAAACCAGCGAATCGCGTATTGGAGTTTGTTGTTGTGGCGTTACGCCATGTTTCTGTCGGAACAGAAAAAGACTAAAAACTTCTTTTTTTGTGGGGTGGGGCAGAAGGGAAGGAACTTGTTGTAAATCCTACTTAAGTATACCGTGTAATCCTATCTATCCTGAACTATCTGTTGGATTTATTTTGTTGTTAACTCCAGAGGTTGGAGGAATCAGATTTGTTGATCCACCGGAGCAGCTTCTCGTCGAGACGTTTACAGAAACACGTCTGCGTTCAGCTGCTGGAGTTCTACTTTATCAGCTGATTTTTTTGTTTTTCTGTTTGGACGTTTTTTTTTTTTAGTGTACAGAGTTGTAAATACTACAAACGGTAACCGAGGCAACCGGCGTGGTTCTGAGTTGCGCCAGAGCCATATAAAGTGAGAGTTCCGACAGTCTTTGAACTCGCCGACAGGCGGTCAATCGTTCCAAACTACGGCTATGGAAACCTTGTGGAGCTTCGCCCTCTGGCGGCGACGGAGCGCTACTGCAGGCAGCGTCAGACTGTAACCAGAGCCATGGAACAAATCGCCCCCTCCATGACCCACGTGACTTCCGCATTCCATTCTTACAATGGAACTCTATGGAAGTGTCGCAACTCTCACTTTATATGGCTCTGAGTTGCGCCGTCTGCAGATCTTCACGAAACATCGGTTTGATGGACCGAACATCTCGACGCGCACGGAGAACCGACGCCGCGGCGTTTAACGTCAACGCTACAGGAATCTGGACTCTTGAGCGTCACCGACGGTGCCGAGTTACAACGAAACTTTTTATCAGTTTTCTTTTTTTCTCTCTTTCTCTATGGCGTCACAACATGCTGGAGGCCGAGTCTGTGAGGAGTGAACTTCTTAGAAATACACCAAAATGTAGGTTTTTTATTTGTTTGGAACAGAAAGAAGTCTGCTGCTGTCTTTTGTGCTTCATTTAGCAGAGTTTGTAGAATTAATGTATCAGTTACTCATGAAGTCATTAGTAGTTGACCATGACTGATAAACCTAGAGATGAAGATTAATTTATCAGTTACTCATGAAGTCATTAGTAGTTGACCATGACTGATAAACCTAGAGATGAAGATTAATTTTTCCACATGGGAACACGTTTTATGTTCTCAGGTCAGAAGATGTAAAGTCCTGCTGGCATCAGATTCATTTCCAAACAGAACGTTCAACAAACGTAAGAGTCAAGTTATTAAAGAGAACAGTTTTTTATTCTGAGGCGTTTCCAACATTTCTGTTGGTGCTTTGAGATGATGCCGAAAATAAATGTTTAATCCTCAAACGAGCTCTAATTTTAGAGTCAAAATATACAAATACAGATTAAATACAACTTAGTTGTAACTCTTATTTATTACAATCCAGAACAAAGTTTCTAAGAAATTTGTAAAAAAAAAAAAATTAAAGGATCATAAATTTAACGACATGCTGCTTTAATCGTAAATGTTTAACTAAATATATTCATTACAATGTTTTATTGAAAAAAACAAATTCTGATTCATATTTAAACGGCTCTGAGGAGCAGAAATATGATTCTTCAGGCTGCTGAGGGTCTAATTCTAAATAAATAAATCTGCAGACATCATCAATAATCGTGACACAGTTTTTGTAAAAGGCCTGTTGAAAGGTGGACGGATTATGATAAAGTCTCCATACGTCCGTCAAGACTAAACTGTCTCTTGTCCTGCCCATAACTTCTGATCCGCTCAAGATCATTTTAAGAAACTTCATGCGTATCATCACTAGACGGAGTATCGCTTACACTTATCACGCCAGCTTCAAGGTCAAAGTCACAAATAAAGGTCAAAGGTCGTTGCTTCTCTGGGCCTTAGTCGACGGGTGTGTAATGTGGTTTAATTTGGCCTAAAGCTCCAGTTTGGTGTTTCAGGATAAACATTTTTTTGTCTTTAAATAAAGGGTTCTCAAATCTTTTGGGTTCAGGGACCCCCTCATAACCCTCATGTTTATTAAATAATCTTCCTCAATTTGTCTCTCTAATGCACTGAGATCTGATCTTTAATAGTGTTCATACAATTTTTATACTATGGGGTGCTTTTCATTCAAGACCCTTAATTAACATACATTTTTATTTCAACTTCCAAAAATTACAGTTATGACTAACAGAATCAAAAACCACTTTGAAACTTTACCTATTCACATAATGAACATAATAAATGTATTGCACTTCTTCAAATTATTACAGAAAACTCTTTAGATAAAACTGAACCGAATCATAACAGCAGTATTACAGTATGTCGTAATCACAGAGTTTTTATTGGCTCAAAGCTGAGGCCCATATGTATTAATGCAATTTTTAAAATTATTTGGCTTAGCTATAAAAAAAAAGGCAACTTTTTTTTTTTTGCGGACCAGTTTTAGAACAACCGCTTTAAAGAACCTCAAAACAGATCAACCACATTAAAGAGGCTAAATATAATTTAGGCTCAGATTTCACAGCCACAAACAAGATGTCAAGAAAACGTCAAATTCGGATTCCAGTCCAAAAAGGTTCATACTCTGGGGAGCAGAACGACCATCAGTACATCTCACACAACCTTCTTACTTTGGTTTGGAGTCTTTTGATTCTTTTTTCAGTAGAAACTATAGTTTTTTACAGAAAAGTTTATTTTTATTTTTTGGTACAAAATCCACAGACTGTAGTTCAGATCCTGAGTCAGCTGTAAGAGAAAAACTTTCTGCTGTCGTCCATCAGGCTTCAGCATCAACTAATGATGGATCTGTGCAGGGATGACAGATCAGCTTCAGCACCACAGCTCCCAGTCCTCCGGTTGGACCGGTCCGTCCAGACCAGCTGAAGGCAGCTGGTTCTGCAGCTGTGCTCGGGTCTGTGTACTGGATTTTAGTGGATGTGTCCCTGTGGTGTTTTTAAGCTTGAAGGAAGAGCTCTTCGGTCGTTAGTTTCCACCTCTTTACCTCCCCGGCATGAAGTCAAGCCGTTTGGTGTTTAGTAGAAGTATTTATTAAAGCCGCTGGCTGCGCGCGGCGGTGGGAAGGCCTCGGCACAGTCCCGCCGCGCTGCCGCCGCGTAGGAAAGCGGGATTAATGACATTTGTACAGGGTTTAGTCCACTAACAACCCCTCCTCCTCCACACGCAGCACAGCAGAGGAACTCTAATTACAACCTGAGGCTCTGCTCATTACCGGCTGTAATTTGGACCCGTTAAGGCGAGCCGGTTCCGAAGTTCCACCTTCCCGAGTCCAGTTTTAATGGCTGCTGAGGATAATGAGTGATTTTACCTGAAGTGACGCCGAGGAAGAAAATATGCTGCAGAAATCCAACTGAAAGAGTCACTTAGTCCCTTATTGTGCACAGACAGTAAGGTAAAGTAGTAAAAGTACAGATAAAATATATAAATACATTTGTTTTTACTGAGGCGCAGATCACCACAGTGTTCCATCAGTTAGTAGCTTCAGAACCCTGAAGAAAACCAGAGAAAAGATCAGTTTCTGTTCAGAACTTGAGTTCAGCGTTTGGACCCTGAAGGGAAGCAGGTTCTGGACTCATCCATCCCTGTTGATGACCTTCCTGTGATTTCATGATTGAAGATAGCTCCTGGTTCCTGGGACCAGGATATGGACCTGACAGTCCTAAAGATGTCCAAGTCC